>NKYR01000046.1:0-281517 GCA_003184365.1 Evernia prunastri
CGAGACTCTAGCTTTTTGCCAGCAGTCATGCAGGCAACGTCTGGACGCGGTGTCGACGTCGTATTGAATTTCCTTACTGGGGACCTCCTGCATGATAGCTGGCGGTGCTGTGCGGAGTTTGGTCGCTTCGTGGAAATTGGGAAGAGAGACATCTTGGACGGCGGAAGACTGGACATGGAGATTTTCAATCTTGGAGTCACCTTCACGGCTTTTGACCTTTCCAGTCTTTATTACTCTACTAGCCCCAGATGTCGCGTCATTTGGCAAGAGTAAGTCTAGGCACCTCTCCTACGCATTCTCGTGAAGCTAAGGCGTAGCATAGACTTCTGCACGAAAGTATACGACTCCACAGAGAAAACAAAGTTCAGATTGTTCCACCGCCAAAGGTCTATGATATCTCCGAGGTCATTCCGGCTTTTAGAACTGTCTCTCTTAATTCAAGAATCGGCAAGATCGCAGTATCTTTGGAGAATTCTGATAGTTTAATCTCTGTAAGTCATTATGTACAAAATCATCAAAATTCGCCTCTCACATGCTTAGGTCATACGCTCCAGATACGAAGCGAGGCTTGATCCGATGCAAGAGCTACTTCCTCGTTGGTTGCCTCGGCGGACTGGGCAGAAGTCTGTCCAAATGGATGTTTGGTCAAGGGGCGCGGAGATTTGTTTTTTTCGGACGTTTGGGTACCAAGAAACAGGAGGCAAAGGACCTAGTCGAAGACCTTCGTAACGGTGGTGCAGATCTCTCTGTCATCTTCGGTGATGTGGCGAATTTTGCGGACGTTGAAAAAGCTATCGCGCAAATACCTAGGCCTATTGGAGGAGTGATTCAGGCAGCAATGGGACTTAATGTAAGTTCTCCCCGCTTGGTGCGGACGCCGAGAGTTAACCAGAAAGTAGAAGGCGTTGTTCACAGCAATGACGAGAGATCAACGACACAAAAGCATCGACCCGTAGATTAAGGGGTCGTGATATCCATAACGCACTCAAAGGGAAAGAGGACAGCCTCGACTTTTTTCTACTGACGAGTTCAATCTCGGGAAGCGTTGGCACGGCTACCGAGAGTAACTATTGTTCCGCCAATGCATTCCTGGACGCTTTTGCCAGGCATCGCCGAAGCCTAGGCCTTCGCGCAGTATCGATTGGATTAGGTATGATCTCCGAGGTTGGATATCTGCACGAGCACCCCGAGATCGAAGCTCTTCTTTTGCGCAAAGGCCTCCACGCCATCACCGAGAGCAAATTGCTGCAAATGGTAGACATTGCCCTCACAGAAGATTCTCTCGGCGATGAGCCATACGGCAGCTCGCACTTCATGGAAGGTCACATCCTCACCGGCCTTGAGGCGCAAAGCCTGCAAAACATTCGGAACAAGGGCTTCGAAGGCGGAAGCCACGTCCTAGACGATCCGCGCACGTTGATCATGGCGCGATTCCTTTCACAAGATGACAAGGGAGATACAAGCGATGCGGTGGGACCTGACCATGGCACCAATAACCTGCCAAAGCCCGTTGCTGATGCTCTCGCCGCCGAGGACAACAACATCGACACCCTCACGGGAGCTCTAGAGTCGTTTCTGGCCGAGAAAATCAGAAATCTACTCCTGCTGCCAGAAGACCAGCGAAGCGCCATAATGCATCTCTCTAGGTTCGGGCTGGATTCCATGCTGGCGGCCAAATTCAGGCAGTTCATCTACCGCGTCTTCGAAGTGGACGTTTCTTTCATGGTGCTGCTGGCTAAAACCACGAGTGTGGCGAGTTTGACAAAGATCATCGCGAAGGAATTACTGGACGTGAAGACTGCTAAGAAACAGAGCTCTGAAGATAGATGAGAAAAGTATACATGGAAACAACAGATCCTCAACTTAGAACATGGTTGAACCTTGTCCGATATGGCCACACATGTCTCTGCGCAGTATTCTGAGAGAAAGAGAATATAGATCGAAGATATTTACCCTTCATAAGCATCACAGGCGGAATATGTAATCCTCGATTAACTGTATTACGGTAGTGCTGTAGTATAACAACGGGTCTGGCCTAAGGCATTGGTAGATCAATGTTTTAAGTATCCTGTCAGAGATAGAGGCGGAATTTTGAAGTGGGTTTTTGAATAGAGGTCAATACTCTTCGAGGCGACTCTTAGAGCGGCGTTTGGGGCGGCTCAATGATTTCGTACGCAATGTTGAGAAATTCCCTGATATTACTATGGCCAGCTAGATTCAAAGTGAGTCAAGAAGGACCAAATGATGTAGGATCGTTGGAAATGATGCAGTACTCCTGTGTTATAACCCCTCCTGTGGCAAATTAGCGTGCTTCTCAGGCATAAAAGTTGCCTTCAGCCCTTCACACCACTCCATAGAAAGACAATCAATCCCACACAGCCAAATCTCAACAAGAAATACTGAAATTAAGTTTAGTCCGGCTCGAAGAATCTGCATTTATACCTTTCAAGATAATACGATTCGAGAAAAGACTTATAAGGGTCTCAGATTTTGAAAGCGGAAACAGCAGCAAAGGACAATGATCTCCACCGTTCTCAAAGTCAGCATATGCGTCTTCTCTCTCTGGCTTGTCAAGAAGATCCAGATATCGTACTTTTCGCCCCTATCATCGGTGCCAAATGCACATGCCACTGCGCCGTTCTCGCACCTTTGGCTGCTAGCGATGAAGTATCGAGGCCGCGAGAACCGTGCGCGGCTTGATGCCCACAAAAGGCTTGGGAGAGTTGTTCGGATCGGGCCAAGGGAGTTGAGTGTGGATTGCATAGAGAACGGCGTGAAGACAGTGTACGGGGGGGGGTTTGAAAAGGATGAGTGGTATTCTAGAGCTTTTCGTGGGGAAGGGTAAGCCGTTCTGTACTTTGTCAGCCTTGCAAATGGATCGTCTGACCGTCGATGTAGAAAGCCATATATGTTTACTACTCTTTCAAAGAGAAGCCACGCAGAGCGCAAGCGAATGCTCGCCAGCTTGTATTCACAGTCTTACATCCAAAGTTCGCCGGAATTGGAGGAAATCTCCAAAGCGATCGTGTCAGGCTGCCTGCGAACTCAAGTAGATGCTTGGGCTCGGGAGCATGCTACTGTGAATGTACTGGAAAAGAACAAGGCTTGCCTCATGGACTTGACGACCGCGTGGCTGTATGGGCTCGGAAATGGCACCAATCTCATGACCGATGGCACAGCTGCGGACCAAGTCCTGGGCGCTTTCAAACTAGGATCTGCAGGGTTCTTCTGGCGTAGCGAATTCCCTGGGATGGTAAAATTGATAGAGTGGTTTGGCCTCCATCTTGTTCCTCAAGCCGCTTACCACTCGCGGCAACTCATTTGGCGAGTGGAACTCGGCAATGTGCGAGATGGCCCTTAAGCGCTTGTTAGATCGACCATCTACTAGTGACGAGGTAAAATCGGTGACCTCCTACCCTCTCGTTTACGCCCAGCTCCGCCGCCGTCTCGAGGAGTCAGACTTGCCCTCGGGGGAATTGGAAGCCACGCTCTCCAGAGAGCTGCTCGACCATCTCGTAGCCAGCCATGATGCATCAGGCATTACTCTGATATATCTGATGCACAAGCTCTCGCAGCGCAAACCTCTGCAGCGCGCTCTAAGAGAAGAACTTTGCCGTTTGACAGCATCCAATCCAGCGGGTTTCACTCAGCGCGAGCTTCACAACCTACCTCTCCTCGACGCCGTTCTGATGGAGACGCTGCGCCTGCACTCTGCTAACCCAGGGCCGTGGCCACGCCGTGTGCCCGTCACGGGCTGTCGCCTTGGGCCTTTCCACAACATTCCAGCAGGGACGGTAGTCAGCACATCCAGCTACAGTCTGCATCGGAACGGGGAGGTTTTCCCGCAGCCTGAGGAGTGGCGGCCTGAACGATGGCTGGACGCTAGCGTCGAGAAGCACAGCGAGATGATGCGTTGGTTCTGGGCTTTTGGGAGTGGGGCCCGCATGTGCATTGGGAGACACTTTGCTGTTCAGAGTGTGTTCATTCACGCGTCGACATGGTTTTTAAATCCTAGGGGATGCTAACAGATGCTAGGTATGAAAAGTATAGTCGCCACCATTTACGCAGATTTCGAGATGAGCCTTGTGGATGATGGCGAGATGGAACAAGTCGATGGTGTATTGGCTCCGCCAGTGGCAGATAGGCTTATGCTTAAGTTTCGCTACGTGGGCACCAACCCTGTGAGGTGAATAGTGGGCTATCGCTTCATGGCCTGATCTGAAGACTGATCGTTGGCGCTGTAAGTAAGGCCTAGAGGCAAAGTTCAAAGCAACATTTCATCTTACACAAAGCAAACTTGCATTTTTTCGTATCGAAATGATCTGTACATACTTCCCAGCTGTCCAGTTGTGTTGCTTGCTGTGAGAGTTCTCCTATTTTCCGCTTATCATCCTTTGCAAGGTAGGTAAGAGCATGGAGCAACAATGATGCATAGTGGGAATTTTTTCCAATCTGCTCTGTATATTGCTCAATCGCTTATGTCTGTCATTACATGCTAAGTCTACCCACTCATTACTTCATTTCCCAAAACCTTCTCGTAGCCGGTCAACGTAAAGTGATATCGGCCCTCGTCAACCATGACCCTCTTCACTGCCTCTTCATCAACATCGCCAAAATTTTCGCTCGATTACCCATATGGCTTCCTCTCATCTTAGCACCATTTGACGCAAAGTCTTGCACCATCATTTGTGGTGAGAAGACTGCTCAGCCTTGAAGAAGCCAGTTTTGCATTGACTCTAGCGACTCATGAATGAAGCTGCACATCGTTTTAAGAGAGCTTGATTTATGGCTTCTGCAAAAGCTTCAAAGCTACCATCCAGAATATGTGCGCTCTCTTCTTAGCGTTTACGGGGTAAGTACCACAAAGTGGCAAAATAAACCGCGAGCGACGTCGGCAAAGATTCGCACGAAGTCCGCTTTTTAAGTCCGCTTGTAAATCCCGCTATGTCCGACTAGTGCTGTTAAAAAGAGCTCAGAGGGAGGAAAAGACTTAACGAATTTCCTTGAACTCATACCCGCTGATTGACCCAATTTACGCTCTAATATTTTCAACCACAATGTCCTCTGCAACAGTAGTTGTGCTGGTTACCGGTACCCACCCATTCTTCCCCTCACGACCCCTTTCCCCCCTCCCCTATCACTGACATGCTTCTCTCCAGGTGCCAACTCCGGCATCGGCTATGCCGCATCCAAAGTCATTGCCTCTGCCTCCGCACAATACCACGTCATAATGGCCAGCCGCTCCTTGGAAAAAGGCAACGCGGCCGTCTCGGCCGTCTCGGCTGCCGGCATCAAAGGCACAGTATCGGGCATACAACTAGACGTGACCGACCAGTCGTCAATAGCCGCCGCAGCCAAGCGTGTCGAAAAAGACCACGGTCGTCTGGATGTCCTGGTGAACAACGCCGGCATAGCTTCGCACGCCGCGAGTCTGAAGGATCAGCTCGAGAGTACCTTGCAAACCAACGTCATTGGCGCAGCCCTCGTAGTAGAGGCGTTTACACCGCTACTGTTGAAATCAGCGAATGCGTATCTACTTCACATCAGCAGCACGCTCGGCTCCTTAGCCATCTCCTCAGACCCTCAAGGTCACGATGGCGGGATGTGGGTAGTATACAGGATGAGTAAGACGGCGCTGAACATGCTCATGGTGCAGGATGCCAAGGTGCTGGGGAAGCAGGGCGTGAAGGTTTTCGCTGTCTGTCCAGGGTTGGTGGAATCGAATTTGAGGGGTGAGGGCGAACAACAGAGAACTGCGGGCGGGAGGGCAGGGGATCCGGACGTATCCGGACAGACGATTTTGCGGATCATGGAAGGGGAGAGAGATGCTGATGTGGGGAAATTTGTACACAAGGATGGGATTCGTCCTTGGTAAGAGGCTTTTTTGAGAGCCTGTACCGATTGCTCAATGGGCTGCGGCGCTATCTAGTAACATGGTCAAATTTAATTCTGTTTATGAGTCCGTCGGCTATGCGTTGATACGTTGGAAAGTGACCTCCGATTACGCCCGCCTTTGGAATTTCTGTTGGGAATTCTGTGAGTGGAAAAATGAAGAGAGAAAATTCGCTTCGAAGTAACCGATTGGGTCATTAGGTTCTCAAAGAATGTCTGCACTTATCAATTCATTTTTGACCTGTCGCAACGTGGGTGATGACATCCACCACCTCCTGCATCATGGTAAGATTCGGAGTGTGGCCGGTGGCTAGCTCAACCGTATGCACGGCCTGTCCCTCTGCCTGCATGCGTTCTACCATGGACTTCTGGTAGTCCCACGGTACCGTCATATCTTGGCTCGTATAAACGTACGTTACCGGAATCTCCCTCCACGCACAGTGCTCCACGGCCTGGTACATTGACTTGCCATTCCAGCGCACTAACGACGACACGTACGCCTCCGCCTCGGCGTCATCAACGCCGGGGCCGATGAGCAATAATTTCGGGTCGCGGTTCACGCAGCTCTCGTCATCGGCGAAATCGAAGGCCAGCGGCAGGAGGTGTTCGTGGCCGAATTCCTTAACTTTGCCGACCATGGAGCCACCCTCGGGCAGAGCAAATGCGCACAGATAGATGAGGTGGGCCACACCACCCGATAGGCCCTCCGCTTGCTGGGTGCGGGTTTTCAGACCCAGACCATGGAGAGCGTTGGTGCCGACTTGGCCGCCGTACGAGTGCATAATGGCGACCACGGTACGGCCGGCATCGACGAGGCTCTCCACGTAACCGCGGATCAGTGCCGTATCGTCAGCCAGGTCTGCGTTAGGAGGCCGTGTTTCGTTCATAGATGGAAGGCGAGGAACGTGGACTTCGTAGCCGGCAGACCGGAGGGAGCTCGTAAATTTGGAGTAGGTGCTCGGTATATGCCAGCCGCCGTGGATCAGGACAAGGGTGGGCTTGGTAGCGGCCATGATTGTCATGCTGGACGTGGAGGCGGATAATAATAAAATGTACGGTTGAGCGTGCGTGGATGCGATTTCAGAGGACACGCCAGAATTAAGAGGAGTCACGGAGTTATCATTTATATCCGACTCAGTTTCAGCGTGGCGACTGTCCCGCCGTAATTAATCAAAAGCGTGTTGGAGGCCAGAGAGTTCTGAAGGTGAACAAGGCCTCATGTATCTACGAACAATCGATCTGCTACTTCCCCTCTGTTGCTGACACTCTGCCTGCTACCCTGCCCATTCTCTGAGCGAAGGAAAGGGCCATTAATAGGAGAACTCTGTGCGACTCCAGTAGCTCACTCTTATAGAAGGTCCCAAGACAAGTTTCGCCAAGCGATAAGCGAGTCCAACTCCAGCGACGGCAGTCTGTGCACGCGATAGCCTCGCAGCTCCATATCGATATGATTCTCAGGTGCAGCCGTGATAAGCCAAAGGGGCCAACTGGCGCGTTGCAAAGACTGAAGTCACTGACGCTGGTCATCAATCATATCGTGTGCTTTGTAAATCAGATTTTTGAGCAGCATTCATCTCTGTCGCTTGAGACGTACCTGTAAGCCTCTTACCAGCCCAAAACATGTCTTCGACGAGTTGGAAAAATGCATAGCACCAACAAGAGGCTGCATCTGTGCGATGATACCAGGAATTTGTCTTCCTCTTTCAAAAGTTTCGCAATCAAGTCGACATCTATGGTGCGGACTACTCGCTGGTCCCACGAGGAAATTTCCAGACACCTCAAATATAGTCCCTTTGTGCACAAAGCAATTTCTCAACATCAATTCAATTTGCGATGGATACCTTGGTGGAAAGTCGACAGTGACCCATCCAGACGATGATAAGTGTACCAGAGGTTTTCCTCAAAATTCGACCGTTGTTGCGATGTGGGGGGGATTTTTTAAGGTGTCTGAAGGAGTCGAGGCTCTTGCGCCAAAACTTCGGACAATGCACCGCCGGGAGATTACCACTTTGGAATCACACCTAGTCGAGCTTACTCTCGGTACCTCGGGGTTCGAAGCTTCCATCAGTCATGGTCTCTAAAACCACTCCTAGGGAATAGTTCAGGTGACCCATGTTACATGCCTGATCCTGGAGCAAGGCTAGAGCTGGTTCTAGCACTATTCAGGACGTTGCGCCTGGATCAGTGGCACTTCGTACATTATACAGCTGAAGTAGCTCGTGGTGACCGAAATAAACTGTATGGTGGCGGAGGCTTTGAGTTGGGCTATTCTCCAAGAGTCTATCGTACGCTCATCCTTTGATTGAAGGTGTCAAATCTAGTCGACCAGAGTATTTGTTGAGCTGAGAAGCTTGTAGTTCAGGCTTTCGCTGTCCAATTAACAAGGTGGCAAGGATCCTACAATTTTTGAATTTCGAGGGGTAGTGATTAGGAAGAAAAGCCCACCTGGGCTGATTAGTACACCAATCAAATGTGTTGTGAGATACGACACCCATCTACTTGTAATTCTTCTCGGAAGATTTGCCGTGGCAGACAACAGCATCGAAAACGCCGTGATAACCGGCGCAAAGTCTTCTGGGTGTGCCTATAGGTTGCTGAGTTCTACGAGTAAATCAAATGGCAAAGTAAAGTACATGAGGCCGACTGATGACATCTTGCAACCTTCCCGTAACAGCTTGTTGCATGAAGGATCAGACAATGCGATCAAGAGTATCAGAGTCAACCAGGTTACTTGTATAACTAGATCTGAGATTTGTGGTTTGTCGAAGGGAGTTTTGACCCTATTCTGTTATTAAAATCCATCTTCGAGAGATTGCTGAATGCAGTTGGAATTGCAACCCAAACGGGCCTGCGACAGGACCCTACAGGACACCTAACCCAATTGGTATCAAGGTGACGTCGTAGAAAAGGTGGCTGAGCCAAGCATCGGTCTCACCGTCGTTCGATGCTTGTCTCAGCAGAGACATGAATGCAAGACGTCCACCTGCGCTTTGAGCCGTCCACATTTCTGCGCTGAAATGATATGCCAGACAAAATGGCTGAACCACGGCATGGATCTCCCCTGTTTGCCCCCAGTGTCCCTCCATTTTCTTCACGGAAAGAAGTAGAGCACTTCAGCAGGTCCAGCAAAGTCCCAGAAGGTTCGAGATTGAGGCGACCTCTATGGGGCGATTCACATGCCCCATATCAACAATGACGAGACTGTTGTGCTTCGGCAGAGTCAGCCTATCCCAAGGGGCTCGAGAGCGAGGCGACCACTATTGCGCCAAAATGCGTACTCGCCTTCACCTATGCAGAGACCATTGACGCGATGCGCTCACCTATATGAAGACCGTTGCGTCGCTCGACTTTTGAACCTTTCTCTTCAGGCTACATAGCATATCCATAGCCCACTCAACAAGCGTTCAACCTTCAGGCTCTTCGAGCTCATAATCTATTCAGCAGACCCAGCAGCAGCAAAACCTCACTCAGCGCAAGTTGTGAGTAATCAGAGTTCTCCTAAGAGAGGGAGACTGTAATTCAATTCGCTGACATCTCATTGTGAGGTTCAGATCTCATCTCGCTCCAACCATCCTAACTCTCATCGCAAACCATGGATAATTACAAAACGACAGGAGAGAAGATACCCTTGAGCCGTTCGGAGCTGCAAGCAATCTACACTCTTGTTCAGCGAGGAGATGTATTTCCAATGCGCGCTGAGTCGATACAGAGACCGATCGCCGAGTGGCTGGGCAAGCCAAATTTGGACGTCATAGAGCTAGTGGAGAAGTTCAAACGACCCAATGACAATCTGACAACGGAGGTTCGTAACAGCCTGGATAACGATGCGGTAGCCAAAACTCAAGCAACAACCGCAATGCAACATTTATGGACCACTGCCACGCCTTCTGCGTAAGTCGTTCGGCTCTCTTCAAAGCAGAGAGACTTCTGATCACCGGCGATACAGACCAGGGTCATACACTGCTGCGCCATTGGCAGGCCCTGAGTTCAGAAGCCAAGCCCCCCAGGCGCCCGCGAGCCCACCGTCTACGCCTTGATGTCGCGGAGGACTGATAGGGCAATGTCTTCGGGTCTCAGGCACGGGGGAAAGGAAGGAGTTTTCTCATATGCTGTGGCGCCACTTACTCACTTTCTGCTCACTTTCAATTGAGACTAATTTGCATGGAATCGGTGATTTACCTGGAGGCTAGGAGATGCATTATACGTACTTATGGAGTCAGGATTGATTACGAGTAGTCATAGCGCGGCTCTCAGGGGTAAATGCCACTAGGATCTCGCGTATCTTTCAAGATCGGCGCTAGCAGATGTCAATACGTCATAACAGCCTCGATGCTTGCCTTTGATGCTCGCATTGTTGTTGATTTGCCCGTCAGCAACGAGAAGCTGTTTTCGTTCAAATTCCTGAGCGCTCTTTCCGTTCCGTTGTGCTCTTGAGAACTCCTCGCATCTTGATGATCCTACGATATCTTCCAGCGACTACACCCTTCCAATTGTCTAGCAGACTCATAGCCCTGCCATCCAACCTCTCACGCAAATTCCTTTCCAAACTTCAATCTCGGCGATCCTATACCAACTCAGCCATATCTCAAATGACTCCTTCGAAAATGCCCGTCAATGGCAACAAACGCAAAGCAGATGGCGTTACCGACAGTCCCAGTAAGAAGGCAAAGAGTAGTGTTCCTGCCTACAAAGATTCGTCGACAGAAGAAGAATACGGGATTGTTGACCGCCAATTCTATCCTCCGGAGATGACAAACGAGCGATGTAAACAGTATAACACAAATTTGATTGAACGTCCTATCGAGACTCTCGAAAAAGCCCAGAAGGAGACTCAGTCCGAGCGGGACAAGATCCGAGTGAAGGACGCTGTAGTGCATTGGTTCAAGTGCGATTTACGGACCACAGACAACAAGGCCTTGCATTTGGCGTCCGAGAAGGCGAAGAGCAGTGGCGTTCCACTGATATGCATACACATTGTATCGCCCCAAGACTATAAGGCGCACATGACCAGCGCTGTCCGCGTGGACTTTGTCCTCAGGACACTGGAGGTTCTGAAAGATGATTTAGCGCAATTGGATATACCGCTTTATATCGAGACGGCGACCCGGCGCAAGGCGATACCAAGTCGCATCTTCGAATTGTGTAAGCAATGGGGCGCGAGCCATCTCTACACAAATATCGAGTACGAAGTCGACGAGCTGCGACGGGAAGCATTGATGACCAGGACTGGGGTGGAGAGCGGTGTTGCGGTACATGCGGTCCCGGACACATGCGTGGTTGCTCCTGGTGAGCTCACGACCGGTACTGGAAATCAGTATTCGGTGTACAGTCCATGGTTTCGCGCCTGGATTGCGTACCTGCACACGCATCCTCACCAGCTCGATCTCTTCATTCCCCCAAACAAGAATCCCGAGGACGCTCGGAGAGTTTTCAAGAGTCTGTTCGATTGCGAGATACCGGAGGCGCCAGAGAACAAGAAGCTCACCGGTGAAGAGAGGAAACGCTTCCGCAGCATGTGGCCGCCTGGGCAGCACGCAGCAAGAGCGCGGTTGGCTAAATTTCTCTCGGAGAAAGTCCATAATTACAAAGACGCTAGAAACTTTCCGGCAGGCAACAGTACAGCAATAATCAGTGTTCACTTCTCTTCTGGAACCCTCAGTGCAAGAACTGCGGTAGCAGCTGCGAGGGATGCCAATATTACGAAGAAGCTGGACGGGGGTCATAAAGGGATTGTTGGGTGGATTTCAGAGGTGGCTTGGAGAGACTTCTACAAGCATGTTCTGGCCCACTGGCCCTACGTGTGCATGAACAAGCCATTCAAGCCTGAGTATACCAGCATCCAATGGGAGTACAATAACGAGCTCTTCCAGAAATGGTGCACCGGAACGACAGGCTACCCTTTCGTAGACGCCGCCATGCGCCAGTTAAATCACACCGGCTACATGCACAACCGCGCCCGTATGACCGTTGCCTCTTTCCTCGCAAAGGACCTGCTGATTGACTGGCGCATGGGCGAGCGATATTTCATGGAGCATCTCATCGACGGCGATTTTGCTTCAAACAATGGAGGATGGGGGTTTAGTGCTTCAACTGGGGTAGACCCGCAACCTTATTTCAGGATATTCAATCCTCTGTTGCAGAGTGAGAAATACGACGCTGATGGGGTATACATTAGAAGATGGGTCAAGGAGTTGAGGGGAATACAAGGGAAGGCGATACATGACCCCTATGGAAGAAAAGAAGCCAAGGCAGCGGAGAAAGCAGGGTATCCCAAGATGTGCGTGGACCACAAAGAAAGTAGGGAGAGGTGCTTGAAGATGTACAAGCTGGGATTAGGGAGGGATACAGCTTGACAATGTGGGAGGCAAATGCGTCCCAGATTCGAGTCCTGCTTAAGATACTCCGTACGGCAGTGTAGCGCTTGAAATTTGTACAATTATAGCATTCACAACCAGAGTAGACAGCATTCCATCGAATTGTCCATGTCATTGAACATCAGTATGATTAGGGGCAAAACTAGACTTGATAGATACTGTATGAAATGTCCCGCCCGTATCTGTGATAAGACCGGTGACCTTGAAAAGTCCCATCTCTTCATAGGCGAGCTTGCATTGCAAATGTTCATATGCGGCCTGTACAGTCCCTTCTCTAGACTCATGGGGTGAATTGAGAAAGGAGAGGAGAAGAGGAGACGATCCCACGGCATGGGTTCGTGCTGCCTGCGATCGGACGGCCGGGTTGGGATGGGGGGAAAGTCGGTTCGGAGCTGAGAAGGGGGAAATGCATTAGAAAGTAGGGTATGGAGTAAAGGGGAGCAGTCGCCAATGGCACGTTCATGGGTGCTGAAGTTCCTGGTTGACGGTTTGAGT
This sequence comes from Evernia prunastri, assembly GCA_003184365.1. Classification (NCBI taxonomy): domain Eukaryota; kingdom Fungi; phylum Ascomycota; class Lecanoromycetes; order Lecanorales; family Parmeliaceae; genus Evernia; species Evernia prunastri. Next base: position 12,762 of record NKYR01000046.1, read on the forward strand.
GTCCGAAGCTTCTTGTGGTTGCATGCTCTGTCTTTATTTTCCCCTCACAGTAGCATCAAAACCATCCATCAACCATTCCCCTCCTCATCAACCTATTCGAGCCGTCAGCCAATTTCCTTTCCAAACAATTCCACTCTCACTCCCTCACTCACTCACTGGCCCCCACTCACCAACACACAAGCCCAGCCTCTACCGCTGCGAGCTCCCGCTCCACACATTCTTCAGCATCCCATCCCTCTGCGCCAGCCGATTCAGACTATCGTCCCCTTCGCCCATCGCCCTGACGAACCCGCACAGCGCGTAGACCTGGTTCTCGCCCGTGTAGCGCCCGTTCTCGTCGACTTTGCCGACGGAGATCTGCACCGAGGCGTGGTCCTTCGCTTTGATGATGCGGTTGGTCGCGGAGCATTTGCGGGGGACGTAGCTGGTTGGTGGGAAATGAGGGGGGTTGTTGTTAGCCGGTTGTGGTTTTGGGAGGGGTTGGGGGGGGAAGGTGGATGGGCAGTGGGGAGTGGAGGTTGGGGAAAGGGTGGTTTGAGGGATGGAACGTACAGGTCGACGAGTTCGCCTTTGTCGTTTTCCATGTTTGCTGTGGATTGGGGAGGTTCGGAGAGGGTGGTTTTGTGGTTGCGTGTGCTGTGGTCGACTCGATAGTCGAAGGAAAGATTTGGTGTGTGATCTCGCTTAGCGTCTTGGCGACTTCAGCCTTACGGGGTATCAGATGCTTGGACTGACATCTGATAAGGCGATCTCTTACTCTGTTTACTATGAATAATATTGGGACTGAACCGTGACAGGCACGTAATACATTGACTTTCAGTGTTCGATATTGGGTTCCTAATTACATCGTGTACTTCCCTGCCTTTCCAGGCCTTCCAGATTCTCAATGCAGCCACAACAAAATTTCCAAGTCTATTCTTTTCTCCACCACATTCAGCCAAGCACCGCTTCCCGTATGCAGAAATACCATGGCCCAAGCATCTCTTTCACCAAGATATAGCATGTATTACCCACATCATAGGTCTCGAATGTCGTTCGACATCTTTTCCTGCGGTGACGCCGCCACGATATACTTGCTCACAGGCCTCCACAGGTCGTGGGCCGCACGGGCTGGATTTCAAAGCCTGTAGGATTTTGCGACGATCCTCAAGTCGCCCAGGGTCGCGTGCCGGCAGCCGTGTATGTCCAATGTGTCCAGGCGTATCTGAAGATCTGAAACGGAACCCGCAATATCCATGTGAACGTGGAAGTTCATCGTCCAGTGGATGCATAGCAGAAGACCGTCATAGTTTTCTTCGTAGCCCTGCTGGTATTCGTAAAAGCTGTTTGCTTTCAGGGAGCTGAAGCGAACCGGATACGCTTTACTCAGGTGAGTCCCCGCCTCAGATAACACATGGTGGGGACCAGCGGCGTTGGTAAATGCATCGATCTTGTCTCCGCTGTACTTGATTGATAGTAAGTGGACGATCCGCTTCATCCGTCTGAATGATTGTGTCTCATGAGGGCAGATCTGAAACCAGCGGTCCTTGGTATTCTGTTTGTCGTGGCTCTCGTCTCGTAGGTATCGGCATCCGAGCCTCCAGTCGCGAATGTCTCCGGGCTTCTGGAGCTCTGGGTTAGAGAGAAGCTTCTCATATTTTGTGCTTTGTGGCCTTTTGTCGAACATTCTTTTGAGCAGAATTAGGGCCATCTTTGCGACTGAAGGTGCACCTGATTCTATCCTCAGAGAGATTTCGTCGGGCTGCAATGGTAGGGAGGCCCTTTTTTTCCTGTAAAATGCAATGGATTAATTGGTTCTTCCCTCCTCTCTCAAGCGTTCATGGCAGGGACCACCCCTTGGCTTAATATCACTGAGTCCTCATGAAAAGAGTCATGGGTATCCGAACCTGTGCTACAACGTCATTTCCTGAATTTGTCCATAAAAAAAGTTCAATGGGAGACTTTCTAACGAAGCCTTTGCGTTGATCTGAAGGAGTTCCATATTTTCCCCTCCGTTTAGCACAGTCCCACTGCATTTTTAGTCACTGCACTGGAGGAGCCACTGCTTATCATCCACAGACTCAATTGTACCGAGAGGTCTGAACGTCTCGACTCGACACTTCCTGTCATCCCTTCCGGATACCCAGAAATTAGTCCCGCATTGATCGCACTCCTTGATCTTCATGGACGCAATTTCAAATTTCTCGACCGGATCTGTCGGTGGCTCCAAGCAATAGAAAGCTTTGAAGGCTATCTCCTCGTCGCTCAGCTTTTTATGCGGGCACAAAGGGATGTCGCAGGAGTCCAGGAATAGCTGGAAACGTTCCACGGACTTCAAAAGTTCTGGGTGAGCCCCGAAATTCAACTGCCAACGGATGTTCAAGATAAGGCCCTCCTCGAAGCCGTAGTCGCTGGTTGCTTGAAGGACGTCGTAGCCGTTGGGATCCTGTTTGCAGAGTCGGGGATGTTTGCGACGTCCAAACTCGCCTGATGACAGCTCGCTATGATTTAGTTCTGGGCCGGCTGTAAATGCGTCCATGGTTGGGTGGAGGTCTCCCTGGCCGTACAAGGAATAGATTCGCTGTGCACGCTTGAAAGACAGAGTTTCGTGAGGGCATAGTCGTACATATTTATCTGCCGATGGAGTAGTCGCGGGTCTTCTCTCGCCCTTGTCCTCACTTGCGCCACGTTCAGAAAATGAACGTAGCGCTTCGGGGAGGAGAGACCATGAACTTCGGTTGCTCTTGCTCGGATTGCTCTTGCTCTTGCTCGAAGTTGATGCCCTCCTATTCTCACCTCGCCGGAAGACAAGCGCGAATAGTTTCTTGAATACCATGATAGCTGCGGCAGAACGTAAGAATGCTGAGAGATACTTTGAAGTTGAGGAGCAAAGGAGGTCGCCAGTTTCCAGAACTTGTGGAGTTGGTTTTATTGCCTTTTATTCTCTCATTGTGCCTTGGCTGGCAATTTTTTCTTCTCCACCGCCAATCTTGCTCAAAAGCCACAAGAATATGAAAGCGTACCTTTATGATGCGTTTGAACAGCGCTTGAAAGTGGTTTTTTCTACGGGAAAGAATTTGTTTCAAGGACGAGGTCTTCGATGCCATGCAGTGAGCAAGCCGCTGACGTTTGTCCAAAAACCTTGTGCTCATCAAGATACGCCGTCACTCGCCCTGGTACCACAGTTCCGACATTGTGTTACAAGGTGAGCGCCTCTTCTTGTATATAAAGATGCTTGGCTGGCCTCCACACCTTGGGAATCTGTGGGACTGAATATAAAGTTTAAAAATGCATCCAGGCTGTCCATTACCCAAGAGACGCTAATTGCTGCTACGAGAGCCAAGATACATCTTCAACTTGCTAAATGGTCGAAGGTATACTGTTTGCTTTTGACGTCTTCGGGGATGTCAAAGCCCCACCAGGTCGTTCGCAGCTCGACATTCGTCAAATCAGGTCTAGTGTCAGTGTGAATTTTGAAGGAAAGCGGACGCCGGTTCTCACGCCAAGAGAAATTGGCCCACCAAAAGCAGGGTGGGCCAGCTCCACTGTGTGACACGCAGGTAGTTCAATTCTAGGGCACCGATATGTTGTACATCAACGAATTCATATGAGCTCTGTCAGGCTCATGGTGCGACTCTACCGCTCGGAAGAAATGGTCTTGCGGGACTATAGTTCGATCCATGACTCAGCGGGCCAACGCCGAGTAATATCGTCTCCAGTATTGATGGGTATCTTGGACTCGTTTCTTGGGCTCAGGAGCGTTAGAGAAATTTCATTTGATGCCGCCGAGGCTGAATCGTCTCTGGCCATTGCTTGGCTGCGAGACATTAAACGGACAGTCTCTTATAGTCTGTGGGGCATCGGTCAAAGGCGCAGTTCGGCTTGTGGAAAGAAGTGGAGCGGCCCTGGTTGATGGGCACCTATGAAAGAGCAAAAGCCGCGTCAGGGTTACATGAGGCGTTTGACTATGTTCGGATTGCGAACAGAGGTGCGTCCTGAGTAATTAAGTCTGATGCTAGCTCGACATGGCCTCCCACAGCGTACCTTACGTCCTTCTCTACTACGCAAATATGTCACGTGAGAACCGTGCTCAAAGGAATTGTCACACGGCTTCGAGACTCGATACGACTTTCGAGCGTCATGCCACATGTTCAGTATTTGGAGTCAGCTGTTTCGTACTTCTATTTGAGTGGCACCGCTAGCCAGAGCGGTCCTAGGTACAAAGCCTCCTAAAATCCGTGCTACTACGATCAGAGTTGATGCTACATCCAAGACTACCTAGACAGAGACTGCATGGCCTGCTCAAATCCGTCTTCGCCTAGAGACCACACTGAGCGAGCCAAGCTGGATCGTTTTCCGATTTGCCTGCCCCCAAGGGCCGCCTTACCTTCACCTCAAAAAGGCCACTGCTCACCTCACCAAGGCCACTCGGTCTTGCAATCACTGAGATCTGGGCTCCACAAAATTCGCAATCTTGACTGCGTGTAGGGTCAGCCCGCGTGTCTTCTGGCTTCTTCTTCCAGTGATCAATGGGATCTGATGATCCTTTGGGTGGATGTGCAAGCATGTACATCGTTCTGGCAACCCATGGATCATTTATCATTTTGTGGGGGCAGAGTGTGATAACGGGCTTGTCGAGAGAATCTCGTTTTGTCGTCCCAGGCGCGTCGGGCGGGATTACGAGCTCGTTGAGAGTGTTGGATTGCCCCTACACTCGCCACGTCGGAATAGTAGCCGAGAGTCCAGGTAACGTGTAATGCCAGTGCGAAGTTGGATTTTAACAAAATAACATTTATGGGGTTGTATTTCAGTTTAAAGACGCCCATGGGGCAGAAGACACCGCGCCTGCCAGGATAACAAGTCATAGTACTGTCCTGGGTCCATTTCTCGTGTTGTTTGTTCTCCTCAGCTCCAATGGCGTCAGTCCCCTCGTCGCCGAATGTAAATCGCTTAAATTTCAAGATACGTTGCACACGATCGAAAGATAGGTTCTCGTGCGGACACAGCTTCACAGACTTTTCGGCAAGAGAATGTCCCGGATCGGCGCCTTTGCCGTTCGATTGGTTGATGAGGTGTGAGTGGGCGACAGCATCTTCCTGGTAGGTCTTGTCGGCGGCACCCTGGGTGCGAGGTACAGCAGCTTTGCCTTCACGCGAGACTCCTCCAGGGACGTCTTCTGATGCCTCTGCATGAGGTGGGCTAGGAGATCGGATCGAGAAGCTGTCAGGATTCACGAGTGTCATGGAGCTGCGCCTTGACATGGTGGATAGGCTGTCGCCTTCGTCTTTTTCATGTTGGCGGAAGCTGGGGAATTTCTTTTTTGGAAAGAAGGGAGGCATGGTTGGATGAATATGGAGTGAAGCACTGAGGATGTTGTGTGAAGGTAAGAAGGAGGAGCGGGGCTTGTAGTGTTTTACATTTGGTCGTACAGTGAGTGGGTGACACAAGCTCCCTCGCTCACATGACTCAGCAACTTCTCCCTGAGGCAAAAAGATCTCTTGAGTCTCACATGACCAGTATTAACACTTATCTCCCCCCATCGAACGCTTTGAGAAAGTCTCGGTGTACTCTTCGCTCTGGTACTGTCTAGTCTTGTCGACACGAATACGCTTCCATTATTGTAACATCAGTCTTGCAGTCCACGCTCGCGCACACAGTCCATTCCACCACAACATGCTATTCCTGCGGCAAATAAGCTCAAAGACTCTGCTGATACCCCGGGGGGTGAATCTCAATATATCTACTTGCCTCTTTTCTGCCGTCGTGCAAAATTGAGGGACCGAAGATTGCGTCCAGTCCTTTCTCGAGGACTTTGTCTATCGACGTATTGTGGGCACTTTTTAAGATACAGTGGCGCCGATCATCCACACCGTTGACCACGTACTCGGACTTCCGGAAATTCCCAGTCAGTGCCGTCACAAACACTCGACTGAGATTGACCATGCCGCGCATAGTACGGAGGATAGTGCAGACTCTGCTGGGTTTGATGGTCGAATGGAAACCTTTGAGGTTTATGATACACGTCTGCCGTAGGGGCTCATCAGTACCACTGAGTAAGACCAGCAGTTTGAGCGTGATGCCGTTTTGTCCAACGAAGGATATGCTGCAATCCGGCTATTTCTGACAACCACCGAAATCATGCTTTTTATGGATTCCACCGACCCTCCATCAAAGCCGGCGGTAGGCTTAGACGTTTAGTGCGTTATGGCAACCCGACAAAAGCCTGGAGTTTGATGACTTTTGACAGGTACGAGACAGATGTCAATGTTTCGGATAAGCGTCAGGGTGTGCATGTCGATAGGATTAGCTATACTTAGCCATAGTCCTGGATAGTAAACCCGGAAGAAGGCCTATTCATACAGAATCTTGGAAGCTTCGCTGTATGCACGCTGAGAAGTGCAGAAGATAGCGATTTGACCCGAGCTAAGACCATTATACTAAACCAAGTTGACCTGCTCCCCAAATAGAGAACAGACGGCGATCCGGAGGTTTGACGGTTGTTGTGATTCCTTAAATGGTATTGCTTACGGAGATCGATTTTGCGCTGCCAAAGATGTTGACTTAGCAGGAATTGCATTACCATGACATGAGGCCATTGCGATCCACTCTATCCCCGTCATTTAACAGAGGCCTACTGTTGTAAGTATCGAGCTCTACTGCTCAAATTCCGCTAGCAGCACACCCGAATGTCTGCAGAAGCAGCGGTGAATCTTCCATCTGAGACGATGTTCCTACTGAACAGCATTATAGGCTAGGTTACCCATTTCCACTTTCAAGAGGGTATGGCAGAACTCTTGGATGCTTTCGCAGAGCATGTGATTTATTAATACTATTCTCCGGTGCCGAAATATGGTTTCTTGGTTATACGTTATACCGAAGAAAGCTAAGCAAACGGGAAAGAGTAGCGTGGCCTTGTAGTTCCAGGGTTCCTTTTGCGCCTAATCATTTGCCCCAGGGAACTGCTGGAAGCCTGGAAGCATCAAGAAACGGTTTTAGACATGTTCAATTTAACCCTATACCTCCTTCTAACCAATACAAAGACCTCTAGAATCTCTCTGTCTGTCGCGGCTTAGAGGCGCATTTGTACCCAGCTGACTTTCGAGAAAGCCCCGGCGGAATCTTTGCAAGACTTCGAGACAGTGGCGCAATTCTGTGGCCTACGCGATCAATACAACGGCCTTCTCCGGTCAAGCCTTGCCAATTCTGGAGCACTTCAGACTTAGGTACTCCGTAGTTGCTCGGAATGCAGGGTGTGTGGATAGGGTGGGTGTGCTGCAGAATGCGGAGAACATTCTTATGCAATTCATGAATTCCCTATATTCAGGCCAGAAGCTCACGACTCTCAGACGTCAATAGTGCCTTTGTCCATCAATGTCGACATCATAGTGGTCCCCTCGAATCCCTCTCCTTATAATTCCCTCGACCTGTCCGGCGGTCAAAATGTTAGGAGCTTCATTTCTTCCAGCTCGTTTACGCCATGAGCACGATCAACCAGCGCTGTCGAATCCAGGCTACCTGAATCGGCAAATCACACAAATACTCCAGAGCGTCGCCCGTGCTGCTTTTACGCATCCTATGTACACCATTTTCACTGTGGCGATACTGGCAAGTACATCATACCACGGTCTCTTGGAAGGAAGCCTTTTCGGCCACACAAAACTAGGCAAAGATGCGGCTGGCACGGATCTTGCTTCGCTCGTGGAGGGCGGTCGACGGTTACGACTCGGGGAAGAAACATCGTGGAAATGGCAGTCCGACAACGGGGTCTCGGGGGACCAGAGTTCGGTACGCTGAGCCCGTAATAATCTTAATTGAACTTCGCTAATACATCTTTAGGGAGCCCATCACACGATGGTCATGACATTGGTGTTTCCCGACTCTCTTTCGAATTCTTCCCCAAGGACTGCCCCATTGGCTGCTCAGGTCTCCATACCTACCAATAGCTCAGTGATCAATCTGCCGACGACGTGGAATCCGCTGTCTCCAATTTCGCAAGACACGACCTTGGCTTTCGCAGTCCCATCCAATGAGGCTTCAGATTTTCTAGCGTCTGTTCAAGAAATATCACATATACCGGGCTTGGAAAGAGAAGAGGAAGATTATGATGGTGGGGCGGCACAGAAGCCGAACACGTGGGTTGTCAAAGCACCCAAATATGGACATCATCCTGCCCAGGCTACGATGGGCGTTTCAGCTGCCAACACGTGGACAAGCTTTGTAGACCTCATAAAGGTATTGTTGGTGATAGTCGCTGTGTCTTTTCATGCTAATAAGCGTAGAATGCAGAGTCGCTCGACATCATCATCATGGTCATTGGGTACCTAGCTATGCATTTGACATTTGTTTCACTATTCATGTCGATGCGACACATGGGCTCGAACTTTTGGCTCGCAACCTCGGTCCTGCTTTCTTCTGTGTTTGCATTCCTTTTCGGCCTCGGTATGACCAACCAGCTCGGGGTACCCATCAACTTTGTATTGCTGTCGGAAGGGTTACCATTCCTGGTCGTCACCATCGGCTTTGAGAAACCTATCATACTCACGAAGGCCGTTCTTTCGGCTTCATTAAGCTCGCGAGGGCAGGGCGTACGACAAGACTCGGATATCTCAAGAACCGCCAGCTCTTCGCAGACCATTCAATCATCACTTCAAGTAGCCGTGCAGGAGAAAGGCTTCGCAATAATCCGAGATTACTGCGTAGAACTCGCCATTCTCATTGCTGGTTCTGCATCGGGTGTCCAGGGCGGTTTGACCCAATTTTGCTTCTTAGCCGCTTGGATATTGGTGTTTGACTGCTTACTACTCTTCACCTTTTATACCGCTATCCTCAGCGTCAAGTTGGAGATTAACCGTATCAAACGCCATGTGGCTCTAAGCAGAGCTCTGCAAGAAGATGGAATCAGCAAACGCGTTGCCGAGAATGTCGCCTCAAATGACGAGTTAGCAAGGAACAGAATCCAGAGTGTTGGATACAATGGCAATGGTGTTAGCGACGTGTTCGGTAACGGTAAAAAAGCGCGTGACAGCAGTATCCCGAAATTCAAGGTCATCATGGTCGGCGGGTTCCTTTTCATCAACGCCTTAAATCTGGGCACCATGCCTTTTCGAGCACGCAGCAGGAAGGCAGCGCCTACGTCTGTCTCTGGACTATCTAATGTGCTTACATCACCTTCCATGGATCCTTTCAAGGTAGCCCAAAACGGCCTCGATCTACTCTACAATGAAGCTCTAGAGGGCAACCATTCCATCACTATCACCGTTCTACCTCCAATCAAGTATGAAGTTCAATCATCTCAAGCAGGCGTGGACGGCGAGAACATCAGTGGCTCGCTGTTTGACGCGGAATATACCGACCACTTTTTGGACTACGTCGTTGGTGGGAGGGTGGTTGGAGGTGTGCTTAGCAGCCTGGAAGATCCAGTCGTGAGCAAGTGGATTATTGTAACATTGACCGTGAGCCTTGTACTCAATGGCTACCTGTTCAACGCCGCTCGATGGAGCATTAAAGAACCTCGAGCTACTAAGGAAGATCGCCGTGAAGAACATGTCTCAGAAACAGTCAAGAATAGAACTATGCCGGGCCATGAAAGGCTACCAGCAGTCGACACAAGTTTGCCGGATGCCACCAGCCATGCTTCTAAGCCCAACGGATTCATCGACATTGAAGCTACTCAAGCCTCAGAGTCCAGGGACCCCGCAGAATGCGAGCAGATGGTTAAGAACCGTCAAGCGGCTTATCTCAACGACCATGAGCTGAATGATTTGACTGTCCGGGGCAAGATTCCAGGATATGCACTCGAGAAGACGTTAGAAAATTCCGATGTTATGACCAGGCTTGCTTCCTTGACACGAGCTGTCAAAATTCGGCGAACATTGGTATCAAGAACCCCTGCGACAGTAGAGAACTCTGGCCAATTGGAAAAATCGAAGCTACCGTACCAAGACTACAATTACGAGAACGTCCATGGCGCGTGCTGTGAAAACGTCATCGGATACATGCCGGTACCAGTTGGGGTTGCGGGCCCAATGGTCATTGACGGGAAGTCTTACTATCTGCCGATGGCAACGACCGAAGGGGTCCTTGTTGCTAGTACAAACCGAGGTTGCAAGGCCATCAACGCTGCTGGGGGGGCAATCACTGTTCTTACTGGCGATGGCATGACAAGAGGCCCTTGCGTTGGCTTCCAAACATTGAGCAGAGCAGGCGCTGCCAAGCTTTGGCTGGATTCCGAAGACGGTCAAAAAAACATGAAAAAGGCGTTCAACTCGACCAGCCGATTTGCTCGCTTGCAGTCGATGAAGACAGCCCTAGCCGGTACTTACCTTTACATTAGGTTCAAAACAACCACGGGCGATGCGATGGGAATGAACATGATCTCCAAAGGAGTCGAATGCGCCTTGGCCGTTATGAGGGAAGAGAGCGGGTTTGATGATATGTCCATCATCTCCGTATCAGGGAACTATTGCACCGACAAAAAGCCAGCTGCCATCAACTGGATCGATGGCAGAGGTAAGAGCGTCGTTGCAGAGGCTATCATCCCTGGAGAGGTCGTTCGAAGTGTCTTGAAGAGTGACGTCAATGCGCTGGTTGAATTGAACACGAGCAAGAATCTGATTGGAAGTGCTATGGCCGGTAGTATTGGGGGTTTCAATGCACATGCAGCAAACATTGTCACTGCGATATTCCTGGCCACTGGCCAAGATCCCGCACAGAACGTTGAGAGCAGTCACTGTATAACGGTCATGAAAAAGTAAATGTCCAGTCTTAACAGCCATTGCAAAGTTCTCGCTAACAGTCACCAGTTATAACGGCAATCTTCAGATATCCGTCTCAATGCCTTGTATCGAAGTCGGAACCATTGGCGGTGGTACAGTCCTCGAACCGCAAAGCGCTTGCCTCGACCTACTCGGCGTCAGAGGAGCTCATCCGACTCACCCTGGAGAAAACGCGCGGAAGCTAGCGAGAGTTGTAGCTGCCAGTGTCCTTGCCGGAGAACTCAGTCTCTGCAGTGCTCTTGCGGCAGGCCATCTGGTCAGAGCACACATGGCACATAACAGGAGTCAAGTGCCAACCAGGTCGACCACGCCTGTATCTGCTGCCCTGAGCGCGGCACCCAACAAAGCGCAAGCAGCGGAAGGGTTGTCCATGACTACTAGTGCGCGAGGACCCCTGGCATCGAACTCTTCCACCCCTGGTAAAAACGGGTCAGATGAAGGATTAAGCATGACTGCGGCGACGCCAACGTCTGGTGCCCTGAGTGCCGCGGCGGGCAAAGGCCACGTAGTTGAGGGGTTGACGATGACACCTCAAACCTGATGTTTTGTTTTCCGATGACAAACATTGGACAAACACATCCAGCTTACGATTGTATATATACTCGCTGTGGACTTGGCGAATTTTGGCATTTGCATTCTCTTCTTCGTACTTCCGTTGCATTTGCAGCTATGGCTTTTAGAGCAGTGCGTTGCTATCATTAGACTTTTGATCACACTGCTTGGCACCCACGATTCATACACAGCAATTACAAGGCATATGAAAACAATCAATCAATCTCAGCATAGCAGAAAGCAGTAAGAACACATATAATAAGTTGGATTAAAGCTGCTTCGTCCATCCTTGCCCCTGGTGCTGATGCTGAAGAAGAGTACCTTAGCTTGGCGCAACAGTACCGTAATAATGATGATGATGTAAGCAGCTCCACATCTCTGCGAGAGCCCCAGCAGCCCCTGACAGGCATACTTTCAACATCATCACTTCTCCACCTTGACGCACCCTTCTCCACATCTTTTCCCATCAGGAGCCAGTCATACTCGAATAAAAATAATACATCTAGTACTATTGATATCATATATCATCATACCCTTTACCCTTGACCCTTTACACCCTGCAGATACTGATTTCAGTAGCACTGCAGCGGCCAGTATATGCGACTGAGTACCGGCATACGTCTGTATACGAGTACCTGTACCTATTGCCCCTACACCAATCCCATCCTGAACCAGCGTCAGCAATCAGCAACAAGTCATCATCCACCTGAGGTATAAGCGTTGGAGTTTCCTCTCTTGGACTTAGTGCCGGTCCGCACGTCAAAATAACCCAAGGGGAAAAGGTTCGCCAGTCATCATATCATCATTTCATCATTTCATCATAAACTATTAATATTCACAAATACGACTAACTTATTAACTTAATAATATTCTCACACAATTTCTGCGTAACCAAATTGCCCCACCTACGGATAATGGCGCTAAGGATTTCAACCCCACCATTCTCAACGTTGTTTTCAAACACCCCTCGATCCCTCACACGGACAACTCACTCTCTTCTTCTTCATCATCACCACCATCATCTCAGACCATCAACCCGAACTTTCTCCACATCTCCAGCAAACATGACCGTCAAAGTCTTCTTCGATGTCTCCTGGAAGGGACCTGTCCTTGATGCCAGTTCGCGTCCAACTAACGACATCAAAGGTAAGGCAACATTGCTGCCCCACCTTTCGCCATTGAATCACATCTCTTCATCATGCTGGCCTCGCCGCATAGAACAATGGCTAACCTCAATATAGACCAGACCGGCCGTATCAACTTCAATCTTTACGATGATGTTACTCCCAAGACCGCTGAGAACTTCCGTGCCCTGTGCACCGGTGAGAAGGGCTTCGGCTACAGTGGCTCCAAGTTCCATCGGGTGATCCCTCAGTTTATGCTTCAGGGCGGTGACTTCACCCGTGGCAATGTCAGTTTCCACACCGCCCGCATCCCACAGCGGCATGAAGATAGCTGACTTCTTCATGTAGGGCACTGGTGGCAAGTCTATCTACGGCGAGAAGTTCGCAGATGAAAATTTCACCAAGAAGCACACCGTTCCTGGTCTCCTGTCAATGGCAAACGCTGGCCCCAACACGTGAGCACTACCTTCATTCTATGTACCATTCAGCCTTCGCTGACTCCTCTGTCTCTGCACAGCAACGGATCCCAATTTTTCATCACCACCGTTGTCACCGGCTGGTTGGACGGCAAGCACGTCGTCTTCGGCGAAGTCGCGGATAAGGAGTCACTGAAGGTTGTCAAAGCCATTGAAGCTGTTGGCAGCACGTCCGGCAAGGTCCAACACGGGGACGTTACCATCACGAAGGCCGGTCAGCAGTAGACACGAAGACTACAATTGAGTCGTTTTTCGGCAATGCTATGAAGGCTTGAAAGAATCGACATTTACTGCAGACAAAAGCGAGCTCCAACATCAAGCAATAAAAATATTTACACCACTCATAAAACCCTTCACACATACCCTTTTTTCGACATTTTATTCTGCTATGTTTTTGGGTTCAGCTAACCACACTTTGTAAAAACCTCTTCCCTTGCCGTCTGACCACTGCATCCAATATCTCCCTAACTTGCTTACACCCATCCACCCCAACCGCTAGCATCCCCTCCAACCGACCCACCTGCACTCTACTCTCCATCACTAGCACGCTGACCCTCTCCCCAGCTCCCAACGTTCCCACCGTCAGCCACGGTAACTCTTGCTCCTCCATTCCATTTAGATCTAACAGTGGATCGGAGCTCTCAGTCCCTGATTGTGGGGTTGTAAGGCCAGATGTGCAAGCGACGATGTAATCACTCATTGGGACGCCTGCATCGATTAGAGCGAGAGTGGCAGCGTTGAGACAGGCAGCGAGGAGAGAACCGTCTTGCGAAAGAATGTGAAGACTAATGGTTATGGTGGAGTGGGGATACAAGTGTGTGAAGAGAGTGCTCTGGAATGCCGAAGCAATTGTATTTTGCATTTCTGTCGTTCGCCTGTTCACCGTCAGCCATTCTCCCGTTCTCCTAAACCCTTCCTCCCAATGGCGGGTTCGAAGGGAAAAGACAACATACTTATCACCCCTTCCCCTTCCCCCGGCCCTCCTGTCCACCCCACTGAATCCCCCAAGTCCAATCTCCACCGTTACGACCGCATTGTCTCTCTCCGCGCCCTCTCTCCTCGACGCCCCGCGTACTTCTGCAGGGCCGGCAATCGTGCATATGACTTTCGTATTCCCCATCTCCAGATATGAGCTCCCGTCCGCGGAGGCCTGTGTCGATATCTGCGCGTGCAGCCTGCGCAGTTCGTTCCAGCGCCGGCCGTCGAGCCGGAGAAGCGCGAGGTGGTAGGTGGACGTATCGAGGGGCATTGTGGAAAGGAGTAGCTATTGGTTTGCGGATCGTTCTTCGAGAGGTAGAGAGTAGTCTTGAATTTGAGATTCGGATACGTAAAGGTAATTTCAATGGCGACCTAAAGAGGTGTTATTATTGTAATTCGTAAAGTGTTGAATTTTGCGGAGCTGCTTGCGGAGCTCTGTGACGCGAATTTCACCCCGCGTCGCTCTCAATTCTATCTTCACCACCAGCTATGGACGACTTGGATGAGATGAATGTCGCGACCGACAGTGATGATGATCTTGACATCACACAATCTGTGCAAAAAGATCTTGGCCACGAAGATTACATCAAAAGTGTGCCTCTATTCCCCACCCACGTCTTCAGCTGCGGACTGACAACCCCCTGCCCCCAGGAGTCGTACACACCCAAACCCGAGATGCATCCTCAGCAGCCGAAGATTATGATTCCGCCGCTCCCGCGCGAATGCGAGACGCGCCCCACGATGGTGAGAAAGTCGACTGGTCCGAAGACGACGACTCCAACGCGTACGAGAAATCCAAGGCCCGCAAATCTAACAAGCGCAAGGCAGCAGCAGCCAGTACTCGAAAGGCCAAAGCCATCGAGAAAGAGAAAGACGTAGTCGGCAAGAAACAGAGAAAGATTACCAAAGATGGCAAAGTCAAGAATGAAAAGGAGAAACAATGGGGCGACGAGACGGACGATGATCAGCTGATGGAGTACACTCTACCCGACTACCTGCAAAACAGGAGAGCTAGATTTGATAGGAGGACGGAGAAGTTGCAAGCAGCAAGGTTAAAATTGCCTCCGAAGTACGATGATATCGAATTCTCAGATGACGAGAGGCTGGAAGAGCTGAACGAGAGGCCTGATTTTCCTCGAGGGACACCAGCGGCTCCGTACAAGGACAAGCAGCTGCCGAGGTCATTGGGCCTGATACCGGCGCCCATTGCACAGTGGTTACGAGATTACCAGGTCGAGGGGACAGCGTTCTTGCATGCGCTGTTTGTGTATCAGACTGGCGGGATACTGGGAGATGATATGGGTCTTGGGAAGACGGTGCAAGTGATTGCGTTCCTGACCGCTGCGTTCGGAAAGACGGCGGATGAGAGAGATGCAAAGCGCATGCGGAAGATGAGGCGGGCTGACGTGCCGTGGTATCCGAAAGCTCTAGTGGTGTGTCCGGGGACGTTGATCGAGAATTGGAAGGACGAATTAAAGAGATGGGGTTGGTGGCATGTGGATGTCTACCATGCAGATACAAAGGAGGCGGCCCTGGAGGCTGCGGCGAAGGGGAGGCTGGAGATCATGATCACGACGTATACGACTTACAGGATGAACAAGAGCGCGATCAATATGGTGGACTGGGATGTTGTGATTGCTGATGAGTGCCATCAGCTCAAGGGAAGGAATTCGGAGACTACGCAGTCCATGAATGAGATCAATGCTTTGTGCAGGATCGGGCTCACGGGGACTGCTATTCAGAACTCCTATGACGAACTGTGGACGCTGCTGAATTGGACGAACCCAGGAAAATTTGGACCGATATCGACTTGGAAGCAGAGTATCAGTATACCACTTAAAATGGGTCAATCCCATGACGCTACGGTCCATCAGCTTAGTAAAGCTCGAAAAACCGCCAAAGCTCTGGTCGAGAATCTGCTTCCTCAGTTCTTCCTACGGCGAATGAAGACGTTGATAGCGGACCAGCTCCCCAAGAAGAGTGATCGGGTAGTATTTTGTCCCTTGACCGATACCCAAGCGGACGCGTACGAGAATTGCATCGACAGCGACGTCATCAGATACATCAAAGAATCCACCCTCGATTGCAACTGCGACTCTGGCAAGAAGCAAGGTTGGTGCTGCCAGCAATTCCTCCCTGGCGGCGGAAAGTGGCAATCCTACGTCTTCCCAGCAGTGGCCTACCTCCAAAAGCTCTCCAACCACCTCGCAATCCTCATCCCTCAATCCACCGACCCCAAAGAAAAACAAGACAAAGATCTGGAAATGCTCCAGGTCGCCGTCCCCAACCGGTGGCGCGATCTGTACGGCAGCCGCGATTCGATCCTCAATTACTCCAATCCCGAGTTCTGTGGTAAATGGAAGATACTCAAGAAGCTACTGCGCTTCTGGCACGGCAATGGCGACAAGGTGCTCGTCTTCACCCACAGCGTGCGTCTCTTGAAGATGCTTCAGATGCTCTTCCAACACACCACCTACAATGTCTCCTATCTCGACGGCGCCATGAAATACGAAGACCGCGCCAAGACCGTCGACGACTTCAACAGCGACCCTGATCAGTTCGTCTTCCTCATCTCCACAAAAGCAGGCGGCGTAGGCCTCAACATCACATCCGCGAACAAAGTCGTCGTCGTGGACCCGAATTGGAACCCAGCGTACGATCTCCAAGCCCAAGACCGCGCCTACCGCATCGGCCAAGTCCGCGACGTCGAAGTCTTCCGTCTCGTCAGCGCCGGCACGATCGAGGAGATCGTCTACGCGAGGCAGATCTACAAGCAGCAGCAGGCGAACATCGGCTACACCGCCAGCACCGAACGGCGCTACTTCAAAGGCGTGCAGGAGAACAAAGACCAAAAGGGCGAAATCTTCGGCCTCGCCAACCTCTTCTCCTTCAACAACGAAAACCTCGTCCTCCGGGACGTCATCAACAAAACCAACGTCGCCGAATCCAAAGCCGGCGTCACCATCATCGGCGTCGACCTCGACAACCCAAACGACAGGGAAGCGGGCGACGACGACCCTCTCCTCCCCTCCGACCGCGACGAACCGGACCACGAGAACAAAGCCATGTCCCAACTCGCCGCCCTCATCGTCGACGAGGCGGAAGAAGCGGCCGGCAAGACCGCGAAGCGGCGCAAGATCTCCGGCGAGGGCAAGAAGAGCGACCCCGTGCAGGCCATCCTGGCCCACGCGGGCGTCGAGTACACGCACGAGAACTCCGAGGTCGTCGGCTCCTCCAAGGTCGAAGCGTCCCTCTCCCGCCGCGCGCAGGAGGCGGGCAATGACGTCGACATGGGCGATCGGAAGATCTTCGCCAGCTCCCAATCCCAGCAGCGGCTCCGCGGCATCAAACGTCGACGGGACGCGATTCTCAACGACGACGACAACAACGGCGGGGACGGCGGGGACGGCGTCATCGACCTCGACGCTCCTCTTTCGCCTTCTGCTTCCGAGGAGGGCGAAGAAGACGGCGGCGACGGCGACGGTGGGGAGATCAAGTGGCGCTATCATCCCCCGCCGGAGGTCATGCGGAGGCAGCTGTGCACCATGGCCCGGACGTTTGGGTTCGCGGACGCGGTGGAGTTCGCACTGGTCGTGGAGGGGTGGACGCAGGCGCAGCGGAGGGAGTGTTTGGAGACGTTTTACCGGGGGAGGAGGAGGGGGTTGGCGTTGGATGGGGGTGGGGGTGGGGGTGGGTAGGGGAGGGGAGGGGAGGGGGGTTTGGGAGTGGGTAGGGGATTGGGGGTGGACAGGGGAGGGGGGGAAGGTTTGATGGGGTGAACGGGATAGATAGACAGGTGGATTGGTTGGTTGGTTGTGTGGATGTGCTTTTGCTTCAATTTTGGCCTTTTGGAAACACTTGTGAGCGAGGCGTCGGATGGTGGGGAGCGCGACGGACGGTAGATACCCCCAAAAGCAAAAGCGGATTTGAGCAGAGACGGTGGAGTTCACAGGCATGAAAGATGCATGTATCCTTCGGGAAGGGATTGAGTATGCAGAGGGTATATATGCCTTCATTCCCCCATGCTCATTCATTGTACATGTCGCAAGCATTGTACATATCGCAAAGCCACACAGTAGTACATTTTTCAACCAAATCCCCACCACGACCGCCCAACCGAACCTGTCCGCACCCACACCATTATCAAACCCTCACCGCCCGAACCGCCTCTTCTCCAAACTCCGAAAGACGGCGAAACTGACGGCGCTAAAGGCAAACGCCAGCTCGAAGCCGACGTCCCCGCCGTAGGCCGGGTCCCCGATCTTCCTGCCGACGGGCCCGATGAACCAGAGCTGCGACATGCCCATGACGGCGCCGAAGATGCCGAAGCAGAAGGCGAGCACGGCGGCGAGGCCCGGCGGGAGCAGCTCCGGGTTGTTCCAGATGGTGATGTCGTACCGGCGCCGCTTGAAGACGAAGTGCTCGGTCAGGGAGATGCCTTCGTAGATGGCGAGCCAGTAGCCCTGTTTTTGCGTTCGGTTTTCGTCAGATGGGGATGGGTTTCGGTTGGGGGAGAAGAGGGGGGAGGAGAGTGATTTAAGGGGGATAGGGGGTAAGAGGGGGGAGAGGGGGGGGGGCGCTTACGATCAACAGCATGAAATCCTCAAGGACCTGCTCGAAGTGGCTGTAGCCGGGGATAGCGATGGCGCAGTATACGAGGGTGCCGATGAACGTCCAGATGAAGCGCGGTACGGCTTGCGTCCAGCGGCCCAGCACTTGCAGACTGAAGGTCACACTGTAGATGTTGGGGCAGTTGTTCGCGATGATGCTCAGGGCTAGAATGACGAGGCAGAACTGGCCGAAGCGGCCGAGGGGTGGGAACAGCACGGCTGCGAGGAGCCCGCCGATGCCGGATTGCTTGTAGCCGTCTGCGTAGCTGGTGTCGACGGGGTCGAGTGTCGCCGTTGCAATGGCGACGCCGAGCATTTCGGTGAAACAGAGGGGCAAGATGAGACCGCCCCATGTCCAGGCAAAGGTCTTGACCCGTGAGACTGTTACGGGTTGGTATACGGTGTAATCGGCTGCATAACTCGTCCAGCCTGTTCCGAATCCAAATACAGATGCCCCGAATGAAAGGACTGAACCTGCTTCAACGCTACCGCTGCCCATCGGCAAGTTGCTGAATTTACCACTGTGCGCGAATTCGCCGAGTATGATGAGGAAGATGATCAGGCTGGGGATCCACGACCAGAACTCGTAGGCGTGCACAACTTTGTAACCGAAGACGGTGACGAGCCATGTCGCCGCCGCGATTATGATGATGCCAGCATAGCCAGGAACGTTCGTGTTGACGGCATTGATTAGTTGGGCGCCAACTATGACATTTACGGCGGACCACCCCACACAGGCGAGGACGTTGAAGCACGCAACTGCGGAGCGATGTTAGTTCCTGGTCGCCGATAGGGAGAAAAGGGGATTGAGGGAGAGGGACACCCCGAAAGGGGGGCGGGGTGGGGGGTTGGGAAGAGAATGCTTCATTTTCTCGGAAAGCACGTAGCCACTTACTAATTTTGACGCCATGGAAACCGAAGAAGTAGCGAGAGAGCACCATCTGGCGCAGACCGAAGCGGGGCCCGAAGGAGGAGAAAAAGGCAACGGGTGTGATGGCGAGGCAATTGAAGAAGAGGATGGCGAGGATGGAGTCCACGAAACCAAGGTCAAAGACTGGAATAGACAATACGCCGATAGCAAAGGATGAGACCACCATATTCGCCGAGAACCACTGTCAAGCCATCTCAGCACCGCCAGCGCTCACATCACCCACTTGTTGGGAACACCCACCATTGTCCCGACCTTCATGAGATTGGTATCCGTCCTCTCATCTTCCGGTACTCTTTCAATTCCTCGCGGCTCGACGCCGATTTGGAAGACTGTCCGCTGGATCTTGGCGTACGTCGAGTCGCCGGTGAGGAAGACGTCGGTGGGTACGGCAGGAGCCTCGGAGGCGTAGATTGGAGTACCTTTCTCTGGGTCTGTGCCATTTGGCGAGTAGCTACCCGTGTGGTAGTCATTCTTGTCATCCATTATCGCAGGGGAATGCAGCGTATGAGCACGTCTGCTGGGTTGCGTTAGGACGTCAAATGCAGGAACGGACGGAGGTTGCAGTAGGAGAGTAGGTTGAGCGCATAGGAGAGGAAGTGAGGAGCTTTTCTGTGAGAGTGACAGGAGAAAATGAGACAATAAGAAGCTTAAAGAGAGGTCAATACTCGTATATGTACAATTGCTCACAAAAAACCCGAGGTGGAGGTCGCCGACGGGATTCTTGTAAAGTATTGGTGGGCGCAAGGCCAGGGTAACTTACGCTGGCTGATAAGCAATGGGAGCAGTCCCAGCGATCCCACACTTTCCCACACTTGAGCTTGTGTGGCGAGGTGGGGAAAGTGGTCAGTCAGATGTGTGCTTGGCATCTTGATTTGCAGCGCCCTGGGGAAAGATTGATTCCCTTCTACTTATTCTAGACCCGGCCGTGGCCCGCTCGTGTTAGACGGGATATATACAAAGGTACTTTAGAGTAGATGAAAAGTAAGGTACCTAGTCGGAGGAATAGCGAGATGAGGAGTTAGGAGCATGGAAATCAGTGCTTGAAAAGGTAAAGTAAAGTAAAGTAAAGTATAGTCCCCGGGGGGTCATGGACTGTCATGGACATCGCCGGCGCTGGATGGTCAGTGGAGAGATAGGCGGACTTTGAGTAACTTGATAAGTCACTTTATGCTGATTGGTGCAAGTAGATGGCTCGGATGCATCTGCTTCATCTGCTTCCCATCCCTCTAGCCCACTTCGAGAATTAGTTCCTTGCATGCTGGAAGCCGCCGAGGTCCATCCAAGCAAAGCTCGATAGATACAGATCGACTTCCGCACGCACACTCACTCTTTCACCTAAACAAATACAAATCAAAATGACAAGAAAAAAAGAAAAAAGAAAAAAGAAAAAAGAAACGGGTAAAGGCAAGAATCCTATCAACGAGATCGGCACCTTTTTCTGTCAGATCGTCTATCAGCAATCGCGTCGAGATTCCAGTCTTACCTCATCTTTCCATAAGATGGCACAAGGCAAGATGCGATATCCCGCACCCATGATCCCCTTTCTCTAGCAAAGAATATAATGGAATGAAGAATGATGCGGCATGAGCGCACTCAATATATATAATGTTCTTTGCTCCTACACACGTTTTCGACATGCGCGGAGCTGATCAAGCCTGCATCAAACGCAAAAAGAAAGATGAGTGATGACCAAGCAAGCCTCCATGACACCTCACACGTCAGTCCGAAGTCGACCGAAGATTTAGCTTTATAGAGGCGAATGGATTGCAAGTGCTAGACACACTCACGCTAAGAAATGTACACATTGTGCAGAGCTCTCCGGTAGGAACATTTCCCGAGCACAGGTGTAATGGAGGAGAAGAAGGAGAAGAAGAAGAAGAAGAAGAAGAAGCATAGTCTCCGCCAATAGTAGAATCGTCACTTGATTAAATACTGTATAACTCGTGAGAACCAAGATATATGTCACGTAATATAAGGTGTCAGGCATATTCAGGCCTTTTCCTTTCTCAGACGCCAGCCATGCCATGAAGATCCAAAACCCGCCGCTGAACCCAATGATTATATTTGTACAAGCATCTCCTCTATCCTCCTCACTCTCTGTCTCCCTTGCCCTCAACCCACGTTCGCAACTCTTTCGCACTCCTCGCAATCTCAAACGCCAGCGGCGGCAGACCTTTCACGAAGATGTCCCAATCCCTATCGTTATCGATACCCTCCCCTTCCCTGCCCTTGTCCTCGAGTCTGTCGACGCATTCTGATAGTGTGAGCACCAGTTTTTGCACCGACTGCTCGCTAGGCGAGGCGTCGTGAGTTTTGGCAATGATTTGGGAAGTGGTGGATACAATAGCTGCGAGATGGTCGAGCACGTCTGGAGGCTCGGCAGACGTCCGGATGGAGGAGACGAGGGCTTGGATTGAGGGAAGGAGGTGATCAGTGCGGGATTCAAGGAAAACCTGGTTGAAATTGTCAGTCAACCTTCAACCGGCAATCGGGGAAAGAGAAAGGAATCCTCACCCTGAGTTCTTCCATTCTGTTGTCCGGAAACTGGTACATGCTGTGCGTAGGCTTGGGCCCGACAGCCAATGGCGGACCACTGGAGAAGCCGTTTTGGGCGATTTTCGCCAATCTAACCTGAGTCGCAGGCTGGACAGAACGTCGAGGGTCGGTTACGGTGCTGTAGACGGAGTCTGCACCGGTACTCTCTCTTACTTGGGAAATGCCATAGTAGTCGGCTGGAGACTCGGCGGCAACATCGTTTTCCTCCTCTTCTTCCAGCTCTTGCTCAGGGGTACGCCGTATTTTGACAAGGCGGATGAGCTCGATAATGGAAGACGTGAGGTGGGAAGCTGCTGCGTCGAGGAGCGATACCGGTGAAAGGCCTTTCGACATTGCAAAATTCTTAGAGGCTGTAACGAGGTTGTTCGCTGTAGCGCACACTTTTGCCCGGAGTTTGTGTCTTTGCTGCATAGCTTCGTCTTGGCTAGACTGCGTATCTCCCAAGTCAGTTGTGATATCCCGAACCGCAATGGCCACCCGTTTGACGCAGGTCAGCACAGTACTTGGCTCGTCTCCTCTTGCGCTTTGCAACAGCTCGTCAATGGCGATTTGGAACCCAGTAACATGTATGTCTTTGACAAGCCCGTTTTGCGCTGTGAAATCCCCTTCCTTAGCCAATTGACCAGCGTCTGCCTGCTGTAACGACATGGTCGTCGCAGAAGCGCGTAAGGTCCGTGCTTGCGTCCTTTTCCGAGCATATCGACTTTTCCAATCTCGGACCTCGTTCTCGAGCTTATGAACCTGACGGACCAGACTTTCTTCTCGTTCCTGTGATTCATTACTTCGCTCAGAAAGAGCCCTCATCTGATTCAGAAAACTAGCGGCCTCTTGCTTCACCTCGGTCGTGATCTTGTCTTGCCGCAGAAGCGAAGACCGTAATTCTTGGTGGACTTTGTCAAGATTATCATAGCGAGCCTTCCATTCGCTTTTGCCCACACTGGTTTGTGTCGTCAGAGTGTCCAGCTGGGATCGCAACTCGCGTTCGGCGTTGATATGGTTATTTCGGACTTTATTCAGCTCCGCTTGTAAGTTATTATTGAGATTGCGAGCTTCAGCCAGCTTTTCCTCAAGGTCGGCTTGCAACTTCGCCCATCTCTCCCTTTCTGTATCATTGGCCTACATGCTAATTGTTAGGCGCTCAATCTTGGACAGATTGACAAAGACTTACGCTTCGCTCCTCGTTTCGGGACTCATGCATTTTGTCTATTTCTGAATCCTTTTCTCGAAGCTGTTCCTCTAAACCTTTGACCCTTACTTGTAGCTCCTCAACCTGGGTCTCAAAGTCTGCAATGGCTTTACGGTCCTTGTCCGATCCACCCATGCTCCGAGATGTGAATGTGGTGTCCCTTCGGCTTCCGTAGACGTCACTTCCTTCCTCATCATCATCCTCGACCATTGTGCTTTTATTCGGTATTATAGTATTACTTTGAAAGGTCTTTGCCATTGGCCTCCCCTGACTGTCGTTAGGTCCTTCCGCACCGGGTATATTCAATCCTGCCATGACCTGACTTCCCAATGATGCATTTCTCTGGCCGTAGTTCGGTCTCATTCCATTGGGCGAACCCACTCGACTTGGTGGGCCTCTCATACTCATAGCTGGACTGCCAACGCGGCTGATACTATTCCCAGCAAACATGGGAAATCTCCTTTCAAGCTCGTAGAAGACGTCTGTAGCCAGGTCCTGGAATCTTGGTGGGGGTAAGGTAGCAAGTTTCTGCCGGGCCTGATTTCGTTTGGGATGGAAGTTGTCCTTGGGCAGCAGGTAAGGAGGCACTTGACCTGGTCCATTGGTTTGCTGTCCTGCAGAGCTCTGCCTTCGCAGCAGTTCATCATAGACATCGGTGCTTAGCTCCTGGAACTGGACTGGCGATAGCCGTAACAGCTTATCCCTCGCCCTGTTTGGTCTTGGATTGCCCTTCTCGTCGCGTAGAGACTGAGCGAGGAATCTCTTGAGAACCGTGTAGTGTTGCGATAGTCTTTCCTCCATGACTAATGTTTTCCTTCTTTGACCCTCCGAAATGGAGATTGTAGTTCCATAGCTGGAGCGTGCTACCGAATGGGGAGGAGATGGGTCGCCCGGTCTGTTATTCATTCCATTCGAGATACGTCCCTGACCACCATTTGATGAGACTGAGATGGGAGGGGTGACAAGGTTGCCGCGGGTGTGTGGGAGGGTTGGAGAGTATGGAGGCTGGCCGGAGTGTTGATATTGTGAAACTCCTGACCATTCACTGCCGTGTGTCGAATTTGGCGAAAGAGGGCCCGCATGGCCATTCATAGTATGAATATTGTATCCCAAGAGTCGCGAGAACACAGCCCAAGGTATTTAGATTCCCACACGTGGAGTTGGTGACTCGAATGATGAGGAGGCTGGATTCAGGACGACGAAACAAAGAACCAGAGAGGGGGTATACGCGCAAACAATTAACAAACGATCCAAAGCATTTGCGCACAATAGACCGTCAAGCGCCGAAGAGTGAGGGTATTCAGAATAATATGTCCATGCTTCACTAATGTTTGCGAAGGTCCCCTTTTGACAGTGGGTCAAAGTTAAAGATGGAAATTGGTAGTCCTAACTGCTCCCAACCTGACCTCCAATGATCGACCGCGCCGTCGCCAACCCCTGCAGCTAGGGTTTTACGATCTACCTTAACCCCCAACAGTGGCTGCCACTGCTACAATAACATCACTCGCCGTCTTTAATTTACAGTCAAAGAAGAGTTGAAGGTACCCTTTTCTTATAAGGTCCCGATACATTTCATTACTCAATCTACTTCTACTGGTGGTTTCAAGCTGTCTAATGGCTTGGATGTAGAAATGGTCCGTATGTGGACGGCCAGATGGTAATATCTGAAACTTACAAAGTTACTCGTGGGGGGTATCTAAGAATGAAAAACAGTCGACGGAATTGAGCAGAGCCCAGCATTCAAAACCACCCAAGAGTCCACAATGCCGGCAATTGCGGCCATCTCTCCTGCCACTCTGCCAGTAGCTCTGGTACCCTTTCATCAAAACCGTTTCCATTTCCAGACTTTCTCTCTTCATTTGCCGCCAGATTCAGCGAGTCTGCTAAATCCAGAATCCCCTTTCCGCCTACCAGTGCCTCCTCATGATTGTCTTTGATGTCTACATTAATGACATGCACCGGCCGATTCAACGGACTGCCTCTCTCAAGCAAATTGTCCACCACAGCGTCCCAGCATCTCTCTTCACATGTAATCACCACGTCGACTACGCCTCCCTCGGCACCTTTGCTACCTCTGTCTTCCCTCTGCTGATCTAATCGCGGCTTTCCGATGGGCCAATCTTGCCATCTTTCAGGACCCCATTTGACAGATAAATTGCGCTCAAGCATGGAAAGTATGCCGTTGGCACGGTACAAACGAGGGTCCTTTTGCGAGAGCTCTTGGTACATGGTTGAATAAGAAGTGGTATTGAATGGATAGACATTTGGTTGGGTTATAGACGGACCGGGAAGACGTACGAGAGAGCCTGTGCCGAAGGAGAGTACTGGGTAGGACGCGAGCGACAAGCGGAGGTGAGCTTCCATTGATCTAGAGGTTGGAGAGTTAGCCTTAGACGAGGACGGCGTCCGTGACAAGTATGAGTTCTAGAATCAAAGCAGTAGTCACATTATTTGGGTCATGCACATAGTATTCTACGGCAGTCACACGGGCTAGGCAAGAATTTGTCGGCGAGGGAACGGACTACGGGGACAATTGGCGAGAATTTGGTAAGATAAACGCGTACCTGTTCTGATTACTGGCACATACTGTGCAGAACTTCAACTTAAAACCACCCTCCTCATTCTGTGATGCAGCAAATTCATCCCCTTCTTCAACTCCCTCGGACCCACCTGAAGGCTTCTTTTCTGACTGTGCCGGCGGAGGTGGTGGAGGAGGCTGTGTGGGAGTTATTGTCCGCCGAGGATCAAGACGTGCTAATCGTGGGTCTGTGGCCATCCTGTTGGAAAAGAAATGCACGTGGGTTGGTGCTTGGGAGCCAATGGATTCGGGATGGGAAGAGTTTCCTAAGGCTGGAAACAAGCTATCAGCATTGATGTGTGCGGATGCTTGAGGTTGAAAGAAGAAGTGCTTTTGTCTTTCAGAGAATATGCGTAAATATAAATTCTATCCTCATGTGCTGTTTCCAGGTAGGACAGCTCCAATATAGAAGTTCATCATGTAGTAAAGTATGGTATGTGTTTAGAGCTCAGTAGCAAACTCACTTTTACACGAATAAGTGGTCTTTCAGAAGAGGACTTGTTCAGGTACGTAATTGTTATTGGCAGGGAAGAGAGTGTTGGGAATAGGAGTATGTATCTCGATTCAAGCATTTGCCAGGTTCGATACTGCGCTAAGATAGACTGAAAGAATTTTGCAGGCCGGATGTGTCGCTAAACAGGTTTGGCCAATCAGAAGACGATGCCAGACTAGACCTGAGCTAGGTTTGAGGCAAAATGACTAGGCTTTTCCAAGCAACCTTCTTCTGCTTCTGCAGAATCACAACACTCAACAACCCGAGTAGTCACCACACTGCACTTGACACACTACAAAGTCACACTTCAGAGTGCAGTGGACTATAACTTCACAGCTAACGTCAAGACTGAGATTCTACCGCCAAAATGGCTGAACGCTTCATCCCGGAGCATCGTCGCACTCAGTTCAAAGCCAAGAATACTTTCAAGCCGGATGAACTTCGTCGTCGTCGTGAAGAGCAACAGGTGGAGATTCGGAAGGCAAAGCGAGAGGAAAATTTAGCAAAGAGAAGAGGCATTTCTGGTCGCGATGGGACACAGATGTCAGCACCTGGTGCTTCTTTGGGTGCTTCTATTGATAGCGATGATGAGGGAGGAACGATTGAAAGTCAGGTACGTATTCTTGAAGTCACTTGTGCTTCCTTCCCTTCCCTACTGCTACCTGGATTGTGTAGTCTTCTAAAGATGTCTTTCCGGTATCGCCTTTGTGTAAATGTGCTCCCCTAAGATCTCACTCCTTTGTTGTGGTTGATGCGTGACCATCTCCCTCGCAACACAGTCGGCCGAAAGGACAAAACTAATTGTGTATGGCTGTGTGGTACATCAGGCTAATGAACCTCTCTGTGTCTAGCTTACTACCGAACTTCCTCAGATGGTTGATGGTGTCTTCTCCAATGAAATCGATTCCCAGATCCAAGCCACAACGAAGTTTCGCAAGCTTCTGTCAAAAGAGCGCAATCCTCCTATTGAGAAGGTTATCGAGACCGGTGTGGTCAGCCGATTCGTGGAGTTCCTCCGCTCGCCTCATACGCTTGTCCAGTTTGAGGCCGCCTGGGCCTTGACCAACATCGCGTCAGGCTCGGCGCAACAGACTCAAGTTGTCATCAACGCCGGAGCTGTACCGATCTTCGTCGAACTTCTCAGCAGCCATGAGCCGGATGTTCGAGAGCAAGCTGTTTGGGCGTTGGGAAATATTGCTGGAGACAGCCCGCATTGCAGAGACTTCGTCTTGGGAGCGGGCGCATTGCGACCATTGCTTTCTCTTCTGGGCGACAGCCGTAAGCTCAGTATGCTTAGAAATGCAACTTGGACTCTCAGCAATTTCTGCCGTGGAAAGACACCCCAGCCGGATTGGCAGACTGTACGTCTCCCACCCGTTTCGCTGCTATCCGAGTGTCAGATTTGCTGACCATCTCAGATCCTTCCTGCATTGCCCGTTCTCGCAAAGTTGGTCTACTCTCTCGATGATGAAGTCCTGATTGACGCCTGCTGGGCTATCTCTTATCTCTCTGACGGCGCCAACGACAAAATCCAGGCAGTCATTGAAGCAGGGATCCCTCGTCGCCTGGTAGAGCTTCTTACCCATCAATCAACTTCTGTGCAAACTCCTGCCCTTCGATCCGTTGGCAACATTGTCACGGGTGACGATGTACAGACCCAGATCATAATCAACTGTGGATCACTACCAGCGCTCCTTTCACTGCTTGGGTCTCAAAAAGACGGTATTCGCAAAGAGGCATGCTGGACCATCTCGAATGTTACAGCCGGAAACTCCACCCAAATTCAGGCAGTCATTGACGCTAATATCATTCCTCCATTGATCAACCTGTTGTCTAACGGAGACTTCAAGACTCGCAAAGAGGCATGCTGGGCCATCTCTAATGCAACCTCTGGAGGACTTCAAAAGCCGGAGCAAATTCGTTACTTGGTGCAATGCGGCTGTATCAAGCCGCTCTGCGATCTGCTCGGCTGTCCCGATAACAAGATTATCCAAGTCGCTCTCGATGGATTGGAGAACATTCTTAAGGTGGGAGATATGGACAAAGAAGCCTCCGAAGACCCGTCAGAGCAGACCGTCAACCACTTCGCTCTACATATTGAAGAAGCAGGCGGCATGGAAAAGATTCATGATTGTCAAAACAACATCAACGAAGAGATCTACATGAAAGCCTTTAACATCATTGGGAAGTACTTCTCTGACGAGGAGGAGGCTGGCGCAGACATGCTCGAGAATGTTCCCCCGGGTCAAGGCGGCTTCGGCTTTGGCCAGCAGCAACAGCATACGCAGCAATCAGGAGGCTTCAGTTTTGCCAATGGAGGCGATTCAATGGACATGTAAGATGGCCCTTCGGTACGAAAGCGCTTCTACTGCGCACACCGGCTTTTGCGGCTCCTCAAAGGAGCCTCCTCATAAAGCCCTCGGATTGGCTCGAGAAATAACACCAGGAGATCGAACATCACATCAAGAGCTTGTTTCTAGCCTTGCATGGATATCGAAAGTATGTTGGCTTTTCGTCCCCTTCGTCACCTACAGCACGCTATACCCATTACACCAACCCACTTTATTGGCACCAACAGAACCGATCCCCGTTCGCAGACCCCTACACCAAACCACGACCCCGATTATTGCAATGACCCCTTGACGACCATAAGATTCACCATCATGTAACCCCAAGCACGGATCAGCACAGCATTATTCCCTCGGCGTCCCCATACTCCCGGCCTGAATCACGTCTGTCATGAGACGGGGCCAATGTTAATAGAATTGATCCGTCTTAGCACTGGTACTTTAAGTATCTCGATCAGCTCACAATTGAAATTCGATTTTGCCCAGCAGCAAAGATGATGACATGTGTATGACTCGCTTGCATTTGCTTTTGCTCGGAAAAACACCATAGTCAATCCTTCGGCCCAATACCGCTGATCTTTCACGTATCCTCGTTTCCCTAGCTCTCTTCAGATAGATTTACTGACGTCGGGCTCAGCTCGAAGAACGAACTTCGTGCCAGGATGTTGAAAAAGCTCACGATTGGCTATATAAAACAGCGAACAGTGATCCCATCGACGCCATTCGTCATCTCCCCAAATGCAGAACACAACAGATACAGAGATTCGTATCTGCTTTAAGACCCAAAATCCCGCTTGACCCCACATAGGGCCGAGTCACGTGATATCGCGTTATAGACGTGGTAGAAGTGCAACCAAATACGTCTGTGAGTTTTCTCTTTGCCTTTTCTTTTCCGAGAAGCACAGATTGTTTCATTGCAGCCATGCAATAATACAATTTTCCGGCGAAGCCGCAGGAGTATGAAATTGTACTGCGAATCCCGCAACTGCAGATATCAGAATAGTCAGTCAGCAATAGCTATCTTTTCGGAGAGAAAAATTTCCATTATCCCCTCAATATTATGGCTACTGTTTGACTAGGTCATATTCTGATTTGCTTTCAAATAGGCAGCCAGTCTTTTCCTTAAATTGGACTGTGACTGGTGCAACGGCCTGGCCGTGGCACGAAAGCTCACCTGTGATCGGTGCTGCAACTCGTAAGGGGATATCACGTGCTACTGCGGTGACTCCTGTGGTAGCCCATACTTCGGTTTGGAGACCAGAATCCGCCGGATAGGCTGTAGCAGCTGCCGAACAGACGACAAGGTCCGATGGTAGCAAGGTAGGCCCACCGCCCATTGCAAGCACTCAGCACGCTCCGCTATTCTTTATGTATATACTGAAACCTGAAAATGAGCTTGAGCATGTAAGTTTGAAGTTGGTAAACTGCTTAAACTATGACCTGAAAGCAGCATAGCTCGTCTCTTCGTGGCCGACAAGACGCCGGGCACAGTTTGCTGGGCAATGGTCAAGGATGATTTGCTTTTGGATAACGGTTTCAGTTATTGGCTGCTAGATGTGTATCGAGCACTCAAGAAAGATTACATGTAGGTGTCACTACTTCATAACCGCCGATAAAGCGAGATACGCGATTCCATGGCTGAAACATTGTTGTCGTTGTAGTTTCACAGCTGCGTACTGAATGGACTGGCATCGAGACCCAAACATAGTCAGAGCAAATGCAGACTGGACAAAGTATTGGGATCCGCGCAAAAGAAAAGAGTGTGTAATTATTGTCTGTTCATCAGCTAATTTGTCAGCGGTTTACTCAGCCTATAACCCCTGCTTTCCACACACAGTCTGACCCCAAGACATGTTTCATTGCTTCCCAATGAGACCGTGATTTTCTGTTATGATAGGGAGCACGCTCAGAAAACGTAGAAGTAATTCGATGGACACATCTCATCCTCCTCCTCGTGACTTCAGTATGCCTAGGATAGCCCTGCATTCTCTTGGTCCTATATTCGCCACATTTCTCTCAAGAATCGAGAGCATAACGCAATCTAATAAACACTCTCGACTATGGGATTGGTCATGGTGAAATGAATGCCAATGATGAAAACCCTTGCGGTGTTTTCAGCCAGATGGCCGCAAGCCCTTGCTGACAGTTTCCGCTTGATTGCGGATTCAGGAAAACGTAGTCGCCATTGACGATCCGACGCAGTGTTACCGAGCACACAACCCTCGTCGGGCCCGTCTTGTATGGGGAAGGAATCTGAGACGGTCGTTTGTGGTGAGGTGGTGAGGTGTAAGGTTGAAATTTGTCGATGCTTGGCCAGAAGCCTGATCCCTGCATAGGTTAAAACCGATCTACTTCGTCCGGAGTGCTGGGTGAGGAGCCCGAGACTCTGGTATTGCTCTGACACCAGTATATATTATCATTCTCTGTTGAAAGTGTTGCAAGTCACTGGTGATGATCGGATCTTTGGAGACCTTTCCCACAATTTCAATAATGTCAACATCCTCTTGCGGTTCAGATATGGAAGGAACGAACTGAAGATTTAATTCGCGTTTGATCTATTTATAAACATCCCGCTGAGTCTGGATTACCCTGCGTCTAGAAAAACAAACCAATGAACCTCTCACCACTCTCAAGGAATCAACCCGAGAATCGTCTTCCCCCAGATTTGGCTGTGCCAGTTTCTTTGACGAGATAATACTTGACGGTCAACGTCGAAAAAAGCAAAGGTGCTAGAACACGGCGACACGCTCTGCGCCGCATCCCAGGTCGAGAAGCGCCTGCCGTTGATTCGACGGACCATTACCCATCCTTTGGTCGCCGAACGATCCTCTTGTTCTCAGCCTCTTCCCTCCCGCCCTCACACCTTTACTTTGTATCCTGGCGGTGAAGACTCGCAGCTGGTCTGTGTCTACACATCCTCAACACCATACATATTCTTGCTTCACGGGGTCTCGTATACCTGGGCCCAGCGGGGGCCAAACTTCTCATCCCGAACCCTTCAGCGCACGCTCCTCGGTGGCCAACATTGGACTTGCTGGGGCAGAGTAAGCTGTATAATCTTGGCAATAGCTTCAGGCATAAGGCCCATCATCTGGATCAAGCCCGGAACGATAGCTACCAAATCTACACGCCTAGACAAACTTGCCGCCCCGACTACTGAGGATCCTGGCGACCGGCAGATAGTGTTCGAAGCGTTGGAATCTTGTGCTAGACGAGAATTTCGTGGGGAGGTTATAATTTCAGAGGTTGGCCACATATTTAGAAGAAGACGGCCGTGATGTCTCCATCGCATTCTCCATCCTCGTCGACGCACCACACACAGTCACCGTCGCCATCACCATCACCGTCGCCGTCGCCGTCACCATCGCCCAATGTTCATCTACCCACGCTACCTCCCTTGAACACAAATCCCCCAAATCGGCGGGCACCGTTGCAGCGAGCACCATCATATGCCAAGAGTCGGATGTCAACTTACTCAACGGCATCGAGACAGTCTCATGGGGGTTCGAGACCGGCCTCCTACGCTTTCCCTGCTTTTCATTCTAGCCTCTCGTATGCCCTTGTTCGAGATTTTGCGTATCCAATAGTCCATCCTTGGCATTATGGGCCTCCTCCAGACGCCTCGGAACCGCCTTCTGGAAATACTACGCCTGCCAGCGAAAGGCAACGCCGGTCGTCAGATCCTGCAAACGCTACATGGGATGGCGCAAATCCACAATGGTCTGCTGGGCCTTGGGGAGGCGACGGTTTCTTCTCTAACCAGCAGCTGCCACAGGTGGCATATGGAGATGGACCCCCGTACAGCGAGGATGAGGATTTGCATAGTCCAGTCGTGGTCAGCTCGAGACACAAGAAGAACAAGTCAACGTTTGCTGCTGGGAGCTCTAGGTCTGGGAAAGGGAGAGGAAGAAGCCCACAGCAAGACGTGGAGGAAGAAGATGAGGAAGATTTGCCACCCAACCATGAAGGGTCCCGGAGTTACTTCGCGGGTGTCAACAAAGATGGGACGGAAACGTACTACATTGGCCAAGAGGACGAGAGCGCGAATGGCCCTGGAGGGGAGCTCGTCACATACCCGCCTGACCAAGCACGGCAGTCACTTTTAGCTCCAAACACTTATGCAAGCCCAAGGCGAAGAGACTCTCATTTTGCAACATTACCGAATCGGTCTTACGCACAAGAAGATACATCCGAAGATTCAAGCGATGATGGTTCAGAAATGCCAAACCAGGATACAGATTCTCGATATTCGAGAGACTACCAGTTCACGATTGCCTCTCCTGACGAGGAAATGCACGGCAAGGCTGTCGCACTCTTTGATTTTACTAGGGAAAGCGCAAGCGAGCTCCCCTTGAAAGAGGGTCAGATCATATGGGTCTCCTATCGTCATGGTCAAGGCTGGCTGGTAGCGGAGGACCCCAAGACTGGTGAATCGGGGCTTGTGCCAGAAGAATTTGTGCGGCTACTGCGTGATATTGAAGGCGGCTGGAGCGCTCTGAGTGGAGAGCAGCCGACAGAAGAAGGTGGTCCTTCATCTCCAGTGGCAAATGAGTCCGTAGCGACGCCCACCCAAGCCGAGCCAGGGGGACACTCGCATTCAGCACACGGCAGCAATGTAAGCAATGGCGGTGAGAAGCGACCTCCCATAGTCAGCACATTTTCAACGAGCAGCAAGGACTTGAATCCATATCCTCATCATCTGCTGGGTGAGAAGGCAGGAGGCACTCCACCACAAGTGGTACATTATGGAAGTCCTACAGTCACAAGCCCGCCCGCAGGGCCCCATGGCTTACGGGGTTTCGAAGAGATCAAGGGGCCGGAGGGCGAAGCGGAAGCAGAGGAGGAAAGCGAGGCTGAAGAGGATCAGTTCAAAGGAACGCGGTAACATTCGCACGGGCGATTGAACCATTTCCGCGTTTAAATTTATATGAAAGACGTTCGTTTCTGAAGATACCCGAACTTTTTCTCCCGTTCTTGGTGGTCAATTTAAGCCAGGACCTTTGTCCTATTGATGATTCATATTGTTAAGCCTCTAGACGCAGTCTTCCGTCGGTATTCACAAGCGACTGTCACGCAAGCGAGCATAGGAATAGCATATAGGCGTTCGTTCGGTGTCGGAGAGCACCTTGACGAAATTGAGAGGCCCCTGAGCCATTCAGCACTTAAACCTGCCGCCTAAGATCCCTGCTCTCTGGTTGAGAAGTTCGCCATGAATTCCAGGAGAGAGCTTCGTAGCTTGACTTATGGCTATACACATGTAAAAGTCCGTATTCCAATTGCACGCTTCACACTGCTTCATTACCTGGTTGATTGGATTTTAGATTTGCATCTTGGTCTGATTTGGCTAGCGTAGAATGGTGGACAGGAAAGCCCCCCAAACCAGCTCTCGACCGCCACTACCTCTTCATTCTGCGGACCTTGAAGTAAAAGAAGTTCAACATGGATCTCAACAGTCTGAAAGATCAGGTCAGCAACCTGACGCTGTATGATTTGAAAGCCGGTGTGCGAAAAGTCCAAAATGGTAAGCCTGCAATTGGGGAAGTACAGCTGAAGCCACAGCTGACGCCCTTCCCAGCCGTCATGAACTACACCGAACTGGAGGCGAAGGTGGGTACTTTTGGTGTCAACTCGCACCTGACTCTGCTCACAACTAGTTTCAGGTTCGAGAAGCTACCAATAACGAGCCATGGGGCGCTTCGTCGTCACTGATGCAAGAAATTGCCAATGGCACACACAGCTAGTAGGGAAGACGGCTAACGGCAGTCAAGCTTGGCTAATGGGATGGCTGCAGTCAATTGCTGAATGAGATCATGCCCATGATATATAAACGATTCACGGAGAAAGCTGCGGAGGAGTGGAGGCAGATCTATAAGGTCCAACATCGCTTCCTCAAGATTTGCCTTCGATCGCTGACGGCTCGCAGAGCCTCCAATTACTCGAATTCCTCATCAAGAACGGCTCGGAGCGAGTGATTGACGATGCTCGATCCCACCTCTCTCTGCTTAAGATGCTACGGCAGTTTCACTTTATCGACCAGAATGGCAAAGATCAGGGTGTAAACGTGCGTAATCGATCGAAAGAGTTAGCCGAGCTGTTGGGAGATGTCGAACGCATCCGAGCCGAACGGAAGAAAGCGAGGTCTAACCGTAACAAATTCGGAGGCGTCGAGGGCGGTGCGATGAGCGGCGGCATGTCCAGCGGCAGCCGATATGGGGGCTTTGGCAGCGAAGATTCGGGTGGATACGGGGCATACAGTGGTGGAGTCTACGGTGATGGTGGTGGGTATGGAGGAAACACGTCTGGGTTCCAGGACTCGAGCAGCAGGAGGGATCGATTCGAAGAATATGACGAGGGGGACGATGGGGACGTTTCGTCTCCTCCACGACGGAAAGCGGACATCCCCAAACGAGAGCAAAAGAAGGCCGACCCCCCTAAACCGAAAGAACCAGAGATTGATATTCTCGCCTTTGACGACGACATTCCGCCTGAAACCCCTCCCAAGGAATTCGCCTCCAACATGAGGAAACCCGCTACAAATCCACTAGATACTGGTGCAGCAGACGACGATGAATTCGATGATTTCCAATCTGCCACACCGACCACAGCAGCCCCTTCAATACCATCGATATCAAGTCTACCACTATCCACCACCACTACAGCATCAAGCACGCAATTCGCCGCGCCGAGACCCGTGGCTCCCTCACAAGCCAATAATCTCAGTGACCTGGTCGGCTTCAGTTCTATCTCGCCAGCACCCAGCGCTATTAGTAGTATGGCCTCGCCGCCAGCACCCAATTACAATATTTCGTCCCCACCAGCAAGCGCCTTCACATCTCCACCACCGCTTGCACAAACACAAGTCCAACAGCAACCTCCTCGGCCCACAGGCTATCAAGCCGCAACACCCAACTATTTCACCTCTGTTAAAGTGCCCACACCTTCCCAGCAGCCTTCGTCAGTCCCAAGTGCAAGACCGGGCATGGCCTCCACGAACAGCTTCTCCAAACCTGCTGCGAAAGCCTCATCGTCTGGCGGCGATGTCTTTGGTTCGTTATGGTCTACGGCAAGTGCAGGTGCGGGGATCAAGAAAACCTCAACGCCGACCAGTGCTGGGCCAGGTCTGGCGGCAATACAAAGAGAAAAGGCGTCGACCCAGATCTGGGGGGCTCCAGCGGCGAGTAGCCAGGCTGTGCCTGCGGCACCAATGCAGCCACTGCAGAGTAACGGACAAAGGAGCGGAGGTGGAACTGCGCTGGATGATTTACTAGGGTGAAGACGCATGGGTACGAATCTAGAAAGGATTTGCGCGGAGCTTGTCATGCAATTTGAGCCTATGCATCAGGAAAAGCTGAACCGCGATTGGATCCTTTTGCAGTTGCCGCGAAAAATGTGAAAGAGGCCATATCAATTTGCTCGACCTCGCATGAAACATGAATGTATGTGGAACGATAGAGGAGGATCAAATTGATGCTTGCATTTTGATCAAGCCTTTTTCCAACTCCATTAGATGACTCCTCGTTGCTTGTAGCGACTAGACCATCACGACCATTTGCAAGGATGGTGATGTGCAAGTGTAACAAAGGAAATGAGTCAATCCGATTATCGGATACGAGTACGAGATGGGTTACATCAGTTAAGTCCTAAATCCGAGGTTGGCGGTACATCTTATGTTTATGAGTCAAAATGTCAAAATGTGGAAGGATGTCAAGTTTCGACGGGAAGTGCCGCAGCTGAAAGGGTAATTGGTAATCGGAGGATCGAGTTGATTCGAAAGGGGGATCCCTTTTGATGCAAGTATGTGGGGAGTAGTAGGGAGTAGGGGAGTAGGAGTATAGATGAAGTATGCAAAGTGGTGCCTGAAATGCTGATGCTGACTGATATACTTTATGTATTATCATCATCAGTTTTTATTATCATAGAACCACTCAACAAGAGTACCTTCCGTCTATTGTTTTTAATGGCCAATGGCTCTCCATTTCTTTTTTTTTAAGCTTCAATAATATCAACTGGCCCGTTCCCAACATCGATCAGCATCTGCCATCTTGATCGTCGCTTTGCGCCTCTACCAGTACTAAATATAAGTGTTTACTAATCCTCATCTCGATTCCAGGATCAATCTACAGAGTACTCACTCATTCATTCATTCATTCATTCATTCATTCATTCATTCCTCCCATTTCCTTGTGACCATAACATCTCCACAATCCAGATTCCTCTTCCGATGTCTCAATTCGACGACGACTTTTCTACCTCTCCCGTCGAAACAAACTCCTCCGGCACCTTCGGCCTTACTACCCTTACCCCAGATAGCAGTCGCGAACCCAGTGACCCGCCCACGACCAACGGAAAGCAGAGCTCACCGCCTGCAAATGGCCCTGCAAATGCTTCCTCGGGCTTAAATTCAAGATCATGTATAACGTGCCGGAAGAGGAAGGTCAAATGTGATAAGAGACATCCGTGCTCCAACTGCAATAGAGCAGCGATTGAGTGTATATTCCCTGGCCCAGGCAGAGCGCCTAGACGCAGCAGAAAGCCACCGGATACGGAGCTGTTGGCGAGACTGAGAAGGCTAGAGGGTGTGGTGCAGAGCCTAGGCAAGGGAATTGATGAGGAGCCAGAAACCGCGGAGGAGCCGGTGGAAGTACCAAAGCCGGAGTTCGAGCCGTTACAGCCAAATGGACCGGATAGTTTCAAAATGAAAGATATAAAAACGGCCAAAAACTGTGGCCTGATAGGACGGCATGAGCCCAATCCTGTCTACGCTGAGGCAGGGAGCTTGACCAGAGAGTTTGGAAGACTGAAA
Source organism: Evernia prunastri (assembly GCA_003184365.1). Classification (NCBI taxonomy): domain Eukaryota; kingdom Fungi; phylum Ascomycota; class Lecanoromycetes; order Lecanorales; family Parmeliaceae; genus Evernia; species Evernia prunastri. The sequence continues at coordinate 50,151 of NKYR01000046.1, forward strand.
GTGGAAAAAGGAAAAAGTCGTTATGTCAGTAACAAATTTTGGAACAGTCTCAGCGAAGAGGTAGCAGAAATGCGTGATATACTGGACGATGATACCGAAGATGAAGCCGACTATCCTTCGCCTGGCTCTGGATTGTCAGCAATTGCGAATCAACAGGGTTTCGTCTTCAGCTTTAGCTCTACAATCCTCTCTCTTCGCAACTTTCATCCCGCACCCGAACAAATCCCAATGTACTGGGCCATATTCAAGGCAAATGTGGACCCGGTGATCAAGCTCCTTCACATTCCCTATCACGAGAAAATGATAACTCAGGCCTCGCTTGACCTCGATCATGTCAGCAAGCCCATTGAGGTCCTGATGTTCACGATATACTTTTCTGCAGTCACAACCCTTTCCACTGACGACTGTATCTTGCAACTGGGCTTGGAGAAGCAAGCTGCGCTTCGAAAGTACCGCTTTGCAGTTGAGCAAGCTTTGGCGCGAGCAGGATTCCTCAATACTCAGGAGCTATTAGTGTTGCAATCCATGCTACTTTTTTTGACCTGTGTCCGCCGATCGGATGAAACGAAATACGTCTGGACTCTTACAGGTCTTCTCATTCGTCTTGCTCAGGGTCTCGGTATTCATCGCGACGGACAGCGATTTGGGCTTTCGCCATTTGAAACCGAAATGCGGAGACGACTGTGGTGGCAGATCAATTCACTCGATGCGCGGGCTTCGGAAGATCAAGGCACTGATCCCTCCATCGACGAGCAGAGCTTTGACACAAAATTCCCCCTCAACATCAATGATGGGGATATTGACCCCAGCATGAAAGAGACTCCCGAGGAACATGCAGGCGCTACCGAAATGACTTTTGACCTCATCCGATATTCAATGAGTATCACAGTCAAACGTCTTAGCTATGCTCCAGCTGGAGAAGGCCGGTGTCGAACAATGAATGCTAGCCTGAGTGTCGAGGATAAAGAACGCATGATTGAGGACCTGCACCAGTATCTCGAGAAGAAGTATCTCAGCCACTGCGACATGAATGTTCCTCTCCACGTAAGTCATCTTTTCTAACCCATCATCCTACTTCACACCATGCTCTTCCGACACCTGAGATATGTCTTCCGGCTCTGGAACCACCCTAAAAGAGTAATGCTGACTGCGAAAATGTTCAGTGGGTGGCAGCGACGGTAGCACGGCTTATTCTTGCCAAGATGTGGCTAGTGGTGCACCATCCCTTTTCAAGGTCGGATGCTGGAGCAGGCCTCCCACAAGAAACCAAAGACCGGTTGTTCCGTACTTCACTTGAGGTCATTGAGTTTTCCCGCCTCTTAGAGACTGAGAAAACCACACTGAAATGGGGCTGGCTTTTCCGCACGTATGTACAGTGGCATGCTATCGCCTTTGTCATTTCGCAGCTCTGTATTCGGACCATTGGTCCCGAGGTTGATAAGGCATGGATGGTAATCGAAGGGGTCTTCGATGATTGGGGAGGCACCGTTGCCCCCAACCAGCGAGGGATGCTCTGGAAACCGCTGCGAAAGCTCATGGCCAAGGCAAGAGCCGAGCGGTCGAAAGCCTTGAAGAAGCAAGCTCTATTTCCGCTCGACGGTTCTCTGGGGCCCACCACCTCAATGCTCAATCTCACGCCAGGTGCCATGTCCACCGGAGACGCCTCGCTAGGCTTCTCCGCCTATCAAATGCCAGGGCTCGTGACCGATACCCTATCGGCCACAACTGCGGACTTGAACGGTGTCAACGGATTTGTGCATCTGGAACAGCCCCAGTCTGCAGATACCATGAATGGAACGAACAGCACGGATCAATGGGGCTTTGATCCCAACGTCTTGGCACAGGATCGCCTGATTGAGGAGAGCGATATGAGTTGGACTGGTTGGGATGAGATGATCAAGGACTACCAGATGGAGAACGATAACGGCCAGAGTTTCCCGACGGGGCCGCAGCAGGACGGGAACTTGATGAGTTGGTGGTGAGGATGAACGAAGTAGCAGCGCAGTACCAGCGCAGCGCTTGATCGGATCTGTGAAAGGACAAAAGGGAAAAGGTACATACGGGGGCTGATACCAAGGGTAAATAAGAAAATAATTCTGGCACTCGAATCAGAAAGAAGCATCTCTACTCCATTCCGCCGTTGGGCCTTGTTTTGCTTGTAACATAACAAGTCGACGTTTTACGATATGAAAGAAATGAATTGTCTCTTGGGATTCAGAGTGCATTTTTGTACAATAGAATAAGACTCTGCGACGCACATGACTCTCTCTCTCTCTCCCTCTCTCTTTTTCCCTGTCTGATGATGGATTGCGTCGGCCAGTTTCGAGCTCTCTCTCTCTCTCTCCTTACCTAAGGGGTCTGCCTGACGCTTTTGTTCCCAACCCTTTCCCTTATATGGCAACTCGTCCTAAACTAAAACGAGTGTCTTCCCCCTCTCTGAATCCCAGCTCCCTCGGTTGAGAAAGGCACAGGCGATGGGACTCTAGCCTTTCGGTCCGGGGGGTTATGTAGCGCGTAGCCCTGATCGCCCACGTCTTGCGGACCCGGTGGTCCTCTTCGTACTCTTCTGCCGTCGGACATCATCTCAACCCATTCCCCCCCTTTCTTCGTCCATCCCTTCTTTTACAGCTCCCTCCCTCCCACACCATCATCCCTTCCCTCCCACATCATCCCTCTCCCAACCCAATCACAACCCCCCTCACCCCACCCTCACCTCTTCCGCCCCCCACTCACCTCTTCCCCCACCTCACCCCCCCAACCCACCCCCTCCACGCCCTCACATCCTCCCTCCCCATCAACAGCTCCACGCTCCACCACCGCCGCGCGAGCTCCTCGTTCCCGCACAGCCCGTGCACGAACCGGTGGCAGGCCCCGCACAGCACCGCCACGCTCCCGAGCCGCGACGCCGGGTGCCAGCCCCGCTTCAGCGCTTTGGCGTGCGTCGACCGCGGCACGAGGTGGTGGCGCGTCAGCGGGATCCAGTCCCGGTTGCAGATCTCGCAGCACGGGTCGCCGCCGTCGGCGGAGGAGGAGGAGGAGGGCGCTGCGGCTTCTTCTTCTGTCCGCTGCTGGGGCGGGGGCGCAGTGGCGGCGGCGATATAGGATTGGAGGATGGGGGCGAGGAAAGTGGTGGTGGTGGTGGTGGGGGAATCGTCGAGGAGGGCGTAGGCGGAGAGGGAGTCCGGGACGGAAGGGGGCAGGGAGGCGAGGAGGGCCGAGATGGTTGACGGGGAAAGAGGGTCGGCGTAGGTGGCGGCGAGGTCGGGGTCGGTTTGGAGGGCGGCGGGGGAGAGGGCTTGGAGGGAGGGGGGAAAGGAGGCGAAGGTTTCGGTGGCGATGTACTACTGGGGATGAATGGTCAGCGAGAGAGACCTTTTGATTTCGCTGGTTTTTGGGGCAAGAAGGGGGACAACGCAGATGGTAAAAGGAAAGACGGGGGAGGGAAGGGGGGGAGGATCGAATTACGTCTATGAAATCGGCAAGCTCCTCTGCGTCGTTGGTCGTGTCCGCTGATGCGGTGTTTGAGGGGACGGGAGGGGATGCTGTGGTAGTCGTCGTTGGAGTCTTGCGGCCTTTTGGCTTTCTGCGTTTGGCATTGCGCGGAGCGGGCGCGCTTCTGTGGATGATGGCTTCGGCCAGGCAGTCGCGTAGGATGGTGTAGTTGGTCTGAGCGGGTTCAGTAAGGAAGTCCATCGTGGTGAGATTTGATGAGAGTGTGGCAAAGAAGAAAGCGCGGAAAGCAGACAGGAGATGTCACTCAACTCTGTGCGGCTAGCTGCTTTAGGAAGTATTGTGTCCTAGAAGTTCCTCTATTACTATACAAATACACCAGATCGCGACTGGATCGGGTAACATTTACAAACATCATCCAGAGTGCGAACATGTCTCCATGCCATGCAAGCCAAGTTTTCCCTGTACTCCATCGCTCAATGCGGACAAAATCGCAAGCTATGCAGCAGCACGGAAGTCGCCTCCTCAAATCGGCTGTAGTATCAACTTTCTTCCTCCTCCCCATCCTCCTCTTCCACACTCCCATCCGGATATCTCACTCCCCCTCCATCTTCATCGGGTTTCCTGCCGGCGCGTCAGCCACCGCACTTCAGCCTTCCCCTCCGCCCACCACGCAGCAAAGCCTGGGAAACCTGACAAGCAGCCTTCTGTTGGGAGCTCACTGACATGAATCGCTCCCATTCCATACTTGTCGAATTGAAGCGATGGTCCGAGTATTCGGTTTTAGTAAGGGCAGCATTGCCGTATTCTTGCGTGAGCAGGCGGGCGTAGTTGTAAGGGATCTTGACCGGTTGGTCTTCGAAAAAGGAATCGCGAAGAGGGAAAAGATCTTGGACCTGTGTGAATTGTCAATGACGGAGTTGAAATGATCGTGAAGAGTGTCAAGACGTTAAAAGAGGACAGTGGGTAGTCGTACCTTTTCTTCGTGCTGGTCTTTGGAGCACATTATTCCCTTTTTGCTCTGGTGTGGCCGCACGGCTGTTATATCGATGAACAAGCCTGTCTCTATGTCTATCCATCTTGCGTCGATGACATTTAAAGTGTCCTTATACGACGGGTCTGTATACTTTGGGTTGACTTCCAACATATAATCTCTCTTCGCATCATCGCCAATGTCGAAACTATGGATCGTCATGTTGTAGTAGCTAGCAAGCATATGGACGGTAGTATTTGCCATGTGCACGTCGATGTCGGAGTCCCAGGGCATGATCTGAGTGGTACTGTCAGGATACTATTATCCCAATGTGATCTGGGGGAGCATACTTTGCGGTTCCACCACCAACCCAGGAGCGTGCCGTGTATGATCCATGTTTCTGCGCCTATATCTGACATTGACGAGAGGTAGGACTGCATGAGGAGGGACAGATTTGACTTCTGGTCTTCGTAGGAGAGGGTGTGGTTGGTGAAGCTTGATTTGGTCAGCATGGTCCAGCACGATCTCCTATTCCACAGAGAATGTTCTTGACCTACCGCCCATCGTAGTGTGGATGAAAACTGAGGAGCCTGTTTAGCATTTTGGGTTGCCAGTGGAAGAACAGGACCTTAGCACTTACACCGACTCATCTGTAAACGATACTAGCGTTAGCGATGGGTATGCAAAGCCATTACACAGCACGTACGCCAGTACTTCGCCTTTGGATCCCCACCTCTCCCACTCATATCTTGGTAATCATGATGTATCCTCACACTTTCAATATCCGCGTCCCCTTTCACCAGACCGTACTGCTGCAGCAAGGCTGTCAAAGCGAGGGCGAGCGAAAGCCAGCAGGGTGGCCGAAGGATCATTGGTGTGATTGCGATGAAAGATGTCGCGGCATTATAGATGCCCGGAGAAGCTGAGAATAGGGGCTCTTGAACCAATGTTGTTTGGTTTCAGTGGGTATAATTGATGCCTCGTTCCAGATGAGATTGCCGAAAGGGTCGCGTGCTCACCTGCCTCTCGGTGGAAAAGAGAGAGAGGAGAGAGGAGAGAGGAGAGGATTGGTGTGTGGGATACAGGCGTGCAAGTCTGCTCTTCCCTTTTAACGTATAATTACTGTCCGGTGTTGTAGCATGATTACAAAGGGGAAGTGTGAAAGAAAGAAAGAAAGAAAGAAAGATAGAATAGCCGGTTCCGTTTTCGTGTGGCTGAAGGTAAATGTAAACTGATTTTATTTGTTGGCCCCCCTGGTGGGGTACGAGGGTACCCAAGTTCTTTTTAATACCTAAAGTACTCAGCCGATAAGGCGTCGTCGTCATCAAATGAACATCTCACCCAGATCCCGTATTACTTGCTCTTGATGTTTGACCGAGAAGCTGAAGCTGGATCAGAATCACTGCAACTTTCTTAGAGAGTTGGATATATCATATGTCTCAAAACCAAAGCTATCGTTCAATTTACTCTAATTAGTTTATGATGATTGATGAGCGTTTGGAAAAAGTATGGCCTAACCGTTGACTAATGAGATAAAAGCGTGGAATTCATGCCTCGGCGGCGCCCGTTGATTCATAAAGTAGCGCCCAAGGAAACGGCATTTATCGCGTGTGAGAAAAGCTTGGTACGGGAGCTTGCTTATTGGCTTGAATCATCTTCAGTTACAGTACTTACCTACCCTCGTACCTTGCCTTCCTACTAGCCTACTGTATCTACATAACAAGCTTGTCTGTCTCTTCACAAGAATCTGACATCAACGAGATGATAAGAGGCGAAGGGGACAGCAAATGCAATGAGGTCTATCTATGTAACATTAGCCGGTCTCATTTGGAGACAAGTGACGCAGCAACGGAGCCCTCGCAAATATTCCTGCCTGACAATCCGACATGACCAAGCAGCCTCAGGGCGAGCCACTAATCCAGGTATTCGATACTTCCATTCCCTGCAAACACAGTGACTTCTCCGCATAAAGAACAGGAGAGACGCGACCCTTTAATGCTCCAACAGCCTCAGACTACCCTGGACAACCACGTTTTCCAGGATCGATCCAGGCGGAATGTCGATAGTGCTGCCTTCCGTGGCCACAATGATAACAGTCCCCTTCAGCACCACACCTCGGCCTAGGTTGACAGCTCCTGTGATGGTCAAGTGGTCCAGCTCTAGGATTTTGGGAATGCTACTAATACGCTTCTGGAAGTCGCTGACCTTCTTGAAGTCATTTCCGAGTTTGATCAACGGTGCCGGGCCGAATCGGTTATCGTCAATCACGAGTTGGCCGTGCTTCAAACTGTAGAGATCTGACTTGACAAGCATGAGGTCGGAACAAGTCTTGACGGGCAGGAATCGACGACGAGGCACGTTGACACCGTGAGCGTTCTTGAAGTGGCGAATGGCGGCACCAACGGCGGTCTCCAATTGAACAATGTTGACATCCGATTCGCCTTTCTTGTCAGCGGGAATGGACTTGTTGTTGGGGATGATCTCCATCTCGAGCTCGTTGTCTTCTACCACTCGCTTGATGGCTTTCAGGTTGAGCCAGATGTTATTGGTGTTGAAATACTTGAACTTCTTGATAGACTTGAACTCATTCGTGTATTGCTTGGGAACCTGAGCGATTTCCAGAAGACGGACCGAGCCTTCATAGTCGATGATGGTACCACCCTTCACATCAGCCTTGGTCTTGTCGGTCAGTTCCATGATGTACTCCGATTCGGACTGAACCATGTGCTGTAGAATGCGGAGATCACAGACTGCGCCCAAGTTATCTGCGTTGGAGAGGAAGACAATCTCGACCCCACGGTCGATTAGCTTTTCGAGGATACCAGAGTTGTAGAGCGATTCGAAGACATCTCCGTGACCGGGAGGGTACCAATCGGAGATCTGTGAGTCGTATCTCTTGGGAGCTGGGAGTAGCGAGTCACGGAGAACACGAGGGTATCGGGACTGATTGAAGGTCATGATATCGATGTTATGGCCTTCATATTTCTTAATGATGTTTTGGGTGTCCTCATCGGTGTTGAATGAATTCATCAAGACGAAAGGCACGTTGACACTGTAGGTTCGGTTGAGATATTCGATCTGACGGACGGATAGATCTAAGAAGGACATGCCGTCGCGGACCTCGATGACAGACTTCGGGCCAACGCATCCCATGGATGTACCGAGGCCACCGTTAAGCTTGATGACAGCGAGCTTCTTGAGATAGTCGACGGATTCCGAGTTCGCAAGGTCGTTGTAATCGACGACTTGCTCTGGATGTGGAGGAGCGATGCGGTCCCATGACAACGCGTTCCCCTTAGCCTTGTCATTCAGATAGCGTCGGAAGAGATCAAAGAAGTTGTCCATCTCGGTCTCGCAGCGTTCCTTCTCTTCTTCATCTTTGCAAGTCTCCACCAGGGCATTGAGGGCATTTCGCATTTGCGTAGCTGCAACGGAAGTGGAGGTGTTCTCAAAAGCCTGAATCGCGCCATGTCTGGTCAGCTGTGATCTAGTGAAATGAGACGCTGCCATGATAAGTACCGAGTCTGCGGTAAACTCTTGTGTAGTAGCCATCGTGTCGTGAATTGTCAGGATTCAAGGAAGAAATAGCTCAGGACTGTGTGAGGATGAGTGATGAGTGACGAGTGAGGAAGATTCTATCTATCGAATGCCCGCTGTAGAACTCTTGACTGACCCCAAACGTTTGGACAGTTGAGAGGTCGTGCAAAGACACGTAGAAGGTGCTTGGTGCTTCAGGTATCTATCATTCGCAAAGGAGGAAGGCGTGTATGAGAGTGGAGATTGGAGCGGAGCTTTGAGCCTGCAGATCACGGACGAGTACCTTCCAGAAATTGCGGGAGAAGGTCCCAATTTCCTCGCTTTGACCGAGACTCACCGACTGCTTGGAAACAAGCGTGCCGGCGCTTGCTCAGGCCCAGAATAGCACATCATGCGGCCGCCAAGGGTTTTTTTAAAGAGGACATTTCATTCCACACTCACCACGTGTGATTGAGACTTCCCATGATGGTTCCGCTTGAAAGCTCCTGCACCCTCCCCGTTCGTGGCACCACCGTCCCTGAGATGTGAGGGTATGGCTCTCTGTGCTGCAGCCATATTGTTCGACTATGTCAATGAAAGGTAGCAGGTTGGTTTCCTATGAATTTCCGAACATCAATCAGCCTCGACACTAGTATAGCAATTGTTCGTGGGACTTTGGGCAACGTGACAAAATCTGGGCTACAACGAGTAAAATTGTTCATGTTGCCCCATTCCAATTGGACTGCTGTGGCATTGAACTGGTAGTAGTGCATGTGGGCCCCCAGACGTTGAGGAATGGTTGACCCTCGGGATTTTGGGGGGGGGGGGGGGGGAGGTAATGGGAGATGGGGGAAAGAAGAGTCGACTCACTCAATTGAATTGATGGGAGCTGTCTATGTACAGGATAATGTGTGAGTGTAGAAGGGAAGGGGGAGTAAAAGGGATGTGTAGAGGTATTTATGGAGGAAAGGGGAAAGTGTGAGGTGTAAAGATATTTTCACCAAACAGATACAGAGACAGAGAAGTCGGACTGGGCAGAGAGTGGTGGGGTTGTTGGGTCGAAGCGTCGAGGGAAGGGCAGTTCAAATCCGGGTCGCCGCAACGCTAAAATGGCTAAAAACAGAGCTATTTCTCCGACAAGGAAGAAACGTGTACCAGAGCTTCCTTTTACTCGATGGATATTTAATTGTTTTGATCGATTGAATTAATTGAATTGATTGAATTGATCCTCATTATAAAAATATATTCAAAAATCCATGCAATAAGATAAGTCCAAATGTCAACTTATTCCAAGGGTCCTGCCTTACTAGCAATCTCTTGGTTACCAAGATAGGCAAGCTCTTGCTAGATGCAGATTCAACTATCCAGTCTCAACAATAACCCTGTTGCTCAAAATAGCCGTGGCGGCCACTGGCGGCAGATCCCCCTGTACCGTTTTACCCCTTTCGCTTCTATTCGGACCCACAAATTCGTTAACCTCAACGTCCAACACTCCAGATCTGTCGCCTTCACCTCAGCGAGTCCCCTCTCGGGAAATCACATGTGCTCCGAAGAGTGAAGCCGGATAGTGTATATTCTAGAAAGCTCCCTCTTACGCCTTTAGAGGCACGCAATCTCCACCTGCTTTACCAGATATCCGACAGACCTCTTGATCTGTTGATATTCCATCAATATCAAGCTCCCGAACCGGCGATTGCCTTCCACGATAGGATGTTGTCCTTCTGGAAAACGAGCTAAGGTTCTCATGGCTTTGAGCCTTGGGAGCGCTCAAGTCTCCAGATTTCAATCAAGCTTGCTATCTCTCACTTTTCAAGTCAGACTCATGACTAGAGACGCCGTAATGCGAAGGTCCTACAACAAATGGCGATGTCTAAATCCAGCTAGGACATGGCTCACAAGATCGCACCACAAAGACACACTGAGAACAATGCCCCTGGGGCTGGTATCCTCTTTGATTCATTAATAGCTGCTTCGGAATTGTGCCTCTTGTATAATTGACCGGATACAGCTGTTGCGTTCTCTTATTGGAGAAATCTTTCAAGGACAGTAGTGGGTATGAATGGCCTCCGTCCTTTGGTTGTCGACTCGAGAGAGCGGATACTAATTTGCTAGATATTCGTACTCCGTGATCTTTGCACAACACCAGCAGATCTAAACCATCTATCATTCAGGGGCTGTTTGTCAGAAGAAAGGCAGAAGGGAAGATAATATATGAACGATGACAGATGAAAGGTGACAAATGAGAGATGGAGTATCAACAGTTGCTTCGTGGCAAAGAGATTGTCTGAATAAATAATGCTACGATCTTACCCCCAATTTCATTTGGATACCAAACACTGTCTCCAGTCCTTTATTCATTTTTGTATGGCTTCTCGTTCCTCATCTAGCGCCAGAGTGTGTAACTCATCAAAGCTTAGCATGGCTCTGCTAGCGTGCTGGGTCTTTGCGTTCACAGTCGTTCCCGATTTCCTCCAGCAGTGGCTGGACCACGGGCTCTGTTTATGTCCTCGGCGAAACATCATTGCAAAGTATCATCAGCGCTCCTTCTGTTGCATTCACCGTTTGGGAATTATGTACCCTGATGAAGCCTGGCGCCACCCCTGCCAACACTGTAAAGTTCACGGCAGCGGTCATCTACCCTCAGCTAACCACAGAAGCTGTCTTCCCCGAAGTCTTTTCGTCTACAACTCTTGTCACAGGTCCTCTCACTACCGCTGTCGATGTGATTTATACGTTGATCTTAGCTTCAATAAGGCAAGTGGGCAGCCCTGGCGGTACCCTTCCTGTAGTAACGGGTCCTTCCAAAGACACCACTTTGACGACCTCGACAACCTCGACTCCTCCGAAAGGTACAATTTCGAACAATTTCGATAAGCTCAACTTGCTCGACCCCTCCACCCGCAAGATCACCAACACCTACGCCTGAACCTTCACCCCCACTCCTCTCCCAGAACCTTCACCCAGGCAGCTGCTATACCTACTACATGCCTTTGCGGGAGAGTGGGACAAAGGGTGGGTGGTAAATGTAGTAATTGAGGAGTCCATGATGGCATAGAGTGAGGCGCTATTGACCCGTCATGTATATCACTCAAAGATTCAAGTAACAGAATGAGTGTTGCGCATGGATCGTTTGGAATCCAACAAGCACTCTTTTTGCAGAGCCTGTTCCATAAGTACCAAGCAATGGTTAGACAAATCAAAGCTACCAACTTATCCATGTAGGTAACCATCTTCCTCACATCTCGCTTAACTCATGGTGACCCCGCATTTTCCGCGCACATGATCGAACAGACTAAAATCCCACGTAAAGCGGAGGATTTATTAGGAAGGGAGCAGTCGGATCATGCAGTGATTGACCAGCGGTTGAACCGGACTGTCGGGTATATAATATATTTCTCACTTGCATCATCTCGGCAGGGATGGCAAGGCAGACTCGAGACAGCGGACTTCCCACAGTAAGGCTAAATCAGCACCGCCGCTTCCTAGCTTCAGCCTGATGATGAGCACTTCATTTGACGCCTTTGCCCTTCTCTTCTCTTCTTCTAAGATGCATTTCATGCAAGGGATACTACCACTACTACATTTATTCCTCACCTTCACACTCGAAGGCACGCAAACATGGCCAGCGACGAAGGCAATTGGGGACCCGCCATCCTCGCCCTCACCATCGCTTTCCTCGTAGTCGTCTTGATCTTTCTCTTTCTTCGGATCGTCACCCGCGTGTGGATTGTGCATCAATTCTGGTACGACGATGCTGCCATCATACTGGCGGTCGTGAGTCCTTCCCAGCGCTACTGGCCTCCAACCTGCTGACCACCACACAGCTCGGAACCACGATAGGCGCGGGCCTCGATTTCGTCGAAGTTAACTACGGCTTTGGCAAACACCAGCAATTCCTCTCCCCGCACAACCTGCAAGAATTTAGAAAGTACACTTATGGCGAATGGATCCAAACCTTCGCTACCCTCATGTGGACTAAGGTCTCCATATGCCTATTCCTGATGCGGTTACCCAACAGCAAAGTGCTGCTTTTACCGCTTCAATGTACCGTAGCGTTTCTGCTCTTCTCCAATACCATCTTGACTGTCATATGGATCATGCAGTGCCAACCGATCCACGCCGCATGGGACAATAGGGGTAACTGTATGAGCAGAGGGGCAAAAGAAGGCATCATTCTCGCTCAAGCAGTCATATCAGTCGTCTCCGACTTCGCCTTCGCAGCCTTCCCGATACTATTCCTTTGGCGGATACAGATCGATCTTAAGACTAAAATCTGCTTATGGATTTTGATGTGCCTGGGATTCATCACAGGAGCCTGTTGCCTCGTCCGAACCGTGCTCAACAATCAATCTGTACCTCTTGACGGTACATACGATGGCATCATCAATTGGCTATGGCGGCTGTTCGAAGTACAGATCGGGATCATTGCTGCGTGTATACCGACCCTACGACCTCTATATCTATGGATTATGAGACGCATAGGGGGTGACACGCAAGGACTAGACACGAATATCAAGTTCCCGCTTACCAACGATCCACAATCTTGGGTCGAGAACATTGGTGAAGGAAAAGGAAATGGCAGTGATACTGCCATGACTGACCTTGACCACGACCACGACCACGACCACATCGACAATCATGGCTATGGTCATGGCCACGGTCATACGCATCAACGCAAGGATACCATGACCGATGACCTAATCAGGGAGGTTCGTTCATCTCCAAGTGATCTTTCGTAACTTGGGTTTTGGGCTTGGAGAAGCAATGCTGACTCCAAACCCTGCGTAGGGAATCCTCGTCTCTGGCCCCATGGACACCAGTCTAGGGCTGAACTTCGCGCATCCCGGGGAAGCCAGCGAAGATCCACAGCTGGAGAATGAAATGCACAAATATGGGATCGATGAGTCGTTGGCCTGAGCTTGGGAGTATCTACGCCCATCCCATAGGAGGCTAAAGGATAGGCAGTCCAAATACCTCCACAGTTCACCATCGTGGCCGATCGTTCGAGATAGACTAGTCCTACGGTTTTGTGGAAATGTAAGTTTCCTTGAAATGCTCCTTTACCGCGACCTGGACCGCTCACCCATTGCCAGTTGATAAGACCGGATCAGCACACCATCTCCACCTTCGCTGGGTCAACGCAAGCAGGGTCCGAACCCGATGTCGGCCTCTGAGCGAACGGACCGAGATGGCTATCAGCGCCTTGAAACTCTGCATGGAGTGACAATAGGCCATCTTTATGCACCAAGAGGACACCTGGGATGGCTTGAAAGCGTCAATCAGTATCAGCTTCTCTGGGCTGCATTTCACAGTATTGGAAGGGAATGATGAAATGCTGCTTACTCCCGCTGAAGCAGAGGTCGTCCAGGGCATCCTCTTATGACAAGAGAACATCAGAGCATGAGACGATCACGCAGAGGACGTAAATCTGTATCCCTAGGACAACGGCTGGCCCGTCCTTATTCAGGGCTCGATGTAGCAATGAAGAGAACAAAAGTAGAAATGATCTTCCAGCAGGTTTGAAAAACCTCCTTTTCCCATTCAGCTTCCCCTCGGACATAGAGTACTGAGTACCACAACGACGAGACTACCGAAGACTGAACAGGAGCAGGAGATGAGGGGGGAAGCATGCATGCCAACATCCGGAGTGAGATAGACGCAAGGGCACTTCTCTGGACGTTGGAGCAGTCTAAATAGCAGGAAGCCGACTTTGGGAAGAATTGTGTACGAGTTGTTGCCATCAGTTATTATAAGTAGCACGAATCTTCCGTACGAAATCATTTTGTGCTGCGTCCGATGTGCTCTCTCCCTCTCCCTCTCCCTCTCCCTCTCCCTCTCCCTCACTCTCCCCACCTCCACATCCAACCAAAACGACCAAAATCGCAAACGTACCCACTCAGTCTCACCCAACATACAACGTGCGCNAAATAGCAGGAAGCCGACTTTGGGAAGAATTGTGTACGAGTTGTTGCCATCAGTTATTATAAGTAGCACGAATCTTCCGTACGAAATCATTTTGTGCTGCGTCCGATGTGCTCTCTCCCTCTCCCTCACTCTCCCCACCTCCACATCCAACCAAAACGACCAAAATCGCAAACGTACCCACTCAGTCTCACCCAACATACAACGTGCGCAAACCGCATCAAAGCCCGCAAACCGAAACCGATAGAGGTCCTGGCACATCGCACATCGCACACCGCAAAACCACCGTTCTGCCCATGTTATACTTCTGCACCAGATCAACGGCAGGCCTCCTACTAGTAGACAACGACAAAAAGCTCCGAAGAAAAGTACTAACAAATGGTACCATATCATGTCACGTCACGATGAGCTCGCAGAGGCTGTCCTTTTTTTTTCTTTTTCTGGCAACAGAAACATTTGAATCCAGTATCCCAAGACGAACATAAAAAGAGTGCAAGATCAGAAATAGAGTATCGTGGCGGTACGCCATTGGTTCTGCCTAACACAGAGAGGATGGACAGACGACCATCTAGAAGGCAAGATCTTTCTGTGACTTATTGCGAATTTTTCTTCGTCTTGATGACGGCATAGCGAAGCTGTGGAAACGTAGACTCGATTGTGGGATTATTCATACTCTATTATAAACAAGAACGAGGCTTCTGCCGCAGGAACAGAGTGGTATCAACACGCTAATGCTAGAATCAAATAATAAACGGCAAGATGGCTACTCCATCTTAGGGAGGCATCCTGCTGGCAACCTTTTCAACTTGATCATTTCGCCCCACTCACATCCCGTGGCCTCCTGGTGAGGATGCTTCGTCGATTCTTTGGACTACCTGGCCCACTATCGTCGTTGCGCATGAAATTGGTGTGGATCGTGACGCTTCCTTCTCCGACGTTGATGGTCTTCTCACTTCCTGCCACGGAGTCATCGATAAAGAGAGGTGCTTCGCCGAGGATGTGATCGCCCAAGAACTTGTCGTCCTTGACTTGGACTTGGAACTGGGTGTCGGCAGAGCATGCCACTCTGAACATCTCATGATCCCATGTGATGTCTCCGGTGGAGGATTTGACACCTTTGGTTTTGTGAACTTCTTTAGCGCCTTTAGCGGAAACTTGCTTTATGTGGACTTGAATTTTCGATGTCGCAGGGAATCCGGAGGCGGATTGCACCAAGAACATAGCACTGCCAGCTTCTGCCTTGCCAGGCGCTCCGCCCGCGGTACTCAATGTAGATACCGCCCCAAAACTTTTCTGCCGTACGTGTGGCGGTGTTGGAGGAACCGACGGGCTGTCATCAATCATTGGAGCCGCACGCTGTGGTGTCCCCAACGGTGTTGCCATGGCGGAGCCTCCGTTGGTTCTCGGCTCCTCTATTTCGGGTGGCTCTACGTCTCCATTGCTCACTTCTCGGCTGTCCTTTCTGCCTTTGAAGCCATGCCGTAGGAATGAAGCGCCCTTGACTACACCACCACCAACTGCTCCGCCGACCTTGCCGACCCCTTTCACGGGTGCACCGACAATTTTTCCTGGTGCTGCAAACGTTCCTGAGAAGGTTGAAGATCCTTGACGCGATCTGATGACATAGTCTGGCTTGAATAGCATCTTTAGACGGACTACACCTGACTTACCATCTAGTCGGAGCACGATTTCACTAGGCTTGAAGGGCTCGAGTAAGTCAAGGTTTATGGTGGCTTCGCCGAGAAGGTCGTCTTTGTCACCCATATCCCAATCAAGGACGGTGAGCGTGAATTTGGCGGCGGTTCGGGACTTGATTGGACACTCAAAATATTCATTCCATGCGGGATGTAGCGTTTTCTTCTGGGTCTTCGTCTTGTACATCTCCTTGCCGTTGAGGTTGAATTTGCAGTAAGGATCACTGAATCCATTGCGATCAGCGGCCGGCAAGTCGTCCGCGTCTAAGATGTCAACACGTAGGTTGCCCATGTTATTGATGCTTTCGCTGGGGTCTAGGTCCATCTTGACGGGCAGATACCTGAGATCAACAGTTATTCTGCTGATAGTACCTTCAGCGCCCTTCAGTATTAATTCTGTGGGTTTGTACTGCGAACATCATTATTAGCGAAATAGCAACACTTGAGCATTAAACTCCTACCAGGCATCTCTGCAACACGTCCAAGGTATTGCCCTGCAACTTGGCGACTGTATGGTCATTGTCATGTTCGTTGTCACCCTTTTTATCTTGCTTTTCTTTTAATCGTAAGGTGATTTTAGAGACATCGAGTTCTCGTACGAAGGCATCCCCAGCTGAGCGAGCAATGTTAGCACTGAAGCAAGTCAAGATTATATCAACACTCACTTTCCCCAAATTGTGTCTGTCTCGATCTAGCTTTCGATGAGGAGTAAGAGGGGAAAATATAGTCATCCATGACGACCTCCACGCGCACGTCTGGACGCGCCAACGTCCCTTCTATGAGCTTGAAAATGATAAGGCCAGATTCTATAGTCAAAAGGTCAGCCAAGAAAAAGCTGTTTCAGAGCGTCGAGGCTAGCATACCGTGTTTGAGGAGTTCTTCTGGAGTAAGCCTTATCTTTGGTGGAGCTTTTGGCCCTTCCCCTCGCATTTCTTCTTGCTCTTTTTCGTTCTTCGAGAGTTGCTTGGCCAGATTGGTGTCAATCTTTCCGAGTTCTCGGTCTTTTTCTGCGGAGCTCGGCGCTATAGTAGAGCCGTTGACTGTGCTGCTCCTCGATCTTCCATCGATGCTGCTCTTGGGTTTACCATCAATGCTGGCTCTTGTGCCATTGATTGAAAGCCTTCCTGCAGCCTCTTCTTCCGCTGCTTTCGCTCTTTCTTTCTCGGCTTCTTCTTCCTCTGGATCAATGACGTTGAGTGTGGGGTAGAAAGAAACGGTGAAATTAAGAGTTCCTTTGGGAGATCCCTTGCCATTCATCCGCAAAGGCTCCGACAATTGTCGCTTCTCTCCATGAACTTCGTATTCCCCGTTGTCGGCTTGATGGACGTAGTCAGCGGTGTCTACGTAGAGAAGGCCAAGCGAGCGGTCCTTTCCTGTGGTCTCCTGATCCATGACCTCAACCGTGAGCTTCTCGCGTGACGAATGGACTGGTACGTAGATGATCTCGTCCCATTCTGGGTTCAGATTATTTTGAAAAGTGACCGTCTTGCCTTTTTCGATGCCAGACAGGAGGACTCGAGCGTAGGGATCTGATTTACCCATGGTTTCCAGGTTCCGCAAATCTCGAGCACTTCCAAAATGGAACCTCATGACACCGATGGGCGTGATGTAGCCACCAGAACCGCCGAGCGCACCTTTCAGTGCCACAGGTTTCCATTGTAGCATCATTTTTGCACGACCAGTCTTTGCTCCAGCCAGATTGTACCACTCCTGACCCTTCTCCATCAACTGCAACATATCGTCCAATTTGATTTGATAGGTTCCAAGCACAGGATCAGTCCCAAGATCGCGATCATCTTTGACCACCATGCCCAGTCTGGCTGCTTTGCGGTCAGTGACCAAGAACTCTTTTGAAGCGTTGTCCCAAATGGGATTGTTGGTCCTCTTCAGTTTGCGACTAGTATGGATTTCTTTGCCATTAAGGATGAGGGCTACGTATGGGTTCAGCTGCCCAATCAAACTCTTAGTGCCGTCCAAATCCTTGGCTTGCTCGACTGTGAGTCTTGCAATGCCGGTGTTGGATTCAGGGGCTGGTCCAGTGGTACCATCCTCCATCTTTTGACCCTCTAGAACCGGGAAGAAGCGAACATCGGCCTGGACGATTCCTCGAGCTTTGCCGTTAGCCGTGACCTCCAGTTGCAGATTCTCGTGTTCTGTCACTGCTTCTAATTGATCAAGAGGAAAGGTTGCAGTTCCAAGGTCCTTGTCTTTGCGATATTCGTTCCAATCGTACACTTGAACTGTCAACGAATCGGCAAGAGAGGTGATAATCAGATACAATGTGTCATTCCAGCGAGGGTTAGCATTCTCCTTGACTGTCTTGGTTTTGCCAAGAGGGTCACGACTGTTAAGTGAAAGTACAGCGTATGGATCTGGACTTCCTGCAATCTTGTCCGGGTTCCTTAGACCTTGTGCTCCGTGTATTGTGACCGCTAGTACGCCAATGGCTTGGTCGACTGGGTTACCAGCAAGCATTTTGGCGATCTCGATGGGGAAAACATTTGGCTCGTACATGATCGGAGCAAGATTACCATGGATCTGCTCCTTGATGAAACCTTCCAGACCCGGGATGAAATTAATATCGAAGCCTAGTGTGTCGCCACCCAAGGGCTTGCAAACATAATCAAGATCCGGCTTCCCAAGGAAACAAATTTCAACCTTTTCAATGTGTGGAAATGGTATTTGAAGCTTGACTTTGACCCTCATCAACCCGGAAAACGCGAAATCCTCAACTATAATGTCCATTCCATGACTGATGACCCCTTTTCCGATTCGAATTTCAAGTACGACCTTGGGGTTTATCTTATTTTTGAGTTGTCGAGCAGTGAGGTCCATGGTGTCATTAGGTGTGAAGCTGAACTTCCAATCCATCAAAACCGTATCATCTTCAGCCTTCGGATATGTCTTGACGTGATCCATTCTGGGTGGCTTGGAACCCAGAGTAAAGACCTTCATACGCATGCTGTCGAGAAAGGTCGGTGTGGAAGTACTGAGGACCTGATCAACAGAGTTGATGATTGTGTCGCAGAGTACTGGTGCGTAAATTGGCCAGAATTTGACCAGAAAGCTGTTAATCCACTCAAGGCTCTCGGTATCCGTTTCCAGACGACTTTTGGCCATTTCTCTGTTGACATCGTCCCGGAAGTTGCGACGGACCCGACGAATGGATGTACGGTAATAGGTCGCACAGCAAGCCATGATCAGCAACACCCAGCCAAGGCCACCTCCAACCAGTGCTACGAACCATGAGCTCAGGCAAGCAAACACTATGATCCCCGCGTTATGGTACCAGTCTAGCAGCCCATTAGCCAATCTCGTCCCAAAGATCCACTCCATCATAACCCAAGGGTAAGAAGCATACCACCAAAGAATTTATCGTCTAACTTGCTCTCCAAAAGCGTCTGATGGTCGAGAAGACTCTCTTGAGCTTCGTCCGACGTAATACTTCCTTGACCGAACCTGGGCGCCCAACCCGTCTTCTCAACGAACCGAGCGCTTTCGTCTTGGTGTATATGGCCATTTGGCATCTTAGACTGTCCATCAAGCACTGGTGAGGCAGGTACCGCACCTTCTTTACTCGGCGGGGGAAGATCATAGGCATCTGGCGTACCATCATCCTAGTGTTTCCATGTTAGCGCAGGATTGTGCGGAGAGTCAGGATGACAAACAATGTCCGTAGCTATGCCAACACCTTTAGGCTTCTTGTCGTGATGAAAGCCTGGAGGAACGTGCTACTCAGCGTCAGTCATGATCAGGTTTGCATTCAAGAAAGGCAGTCAGCTTACTGATCTAGCCTGGGCAGCTTTTTCTTCTGGTGAAGCATCGGGATTGAATTGAAATGCTGGAATGCCCGCTTTCTTCGACTCATCGGCCATGACAGCCTCGGCATCTTCAGCCGTGGCTTTGTTATTCGGGTCTCGTGCTGCCATTGCCGCGCCTTGGGACTTGAGCTCCCCAGCCCGCGAAGTCAGGTTAGACATCATTTTAGCGGAAGACAAGCCAGCGCAAGGGTATGGTAGAACGTCAAAGTCGGATTTGAGTTCATCGAGGGAAAGGAGAGGCCAATGGCTTAAGTATGTAGGTATGCAATTGGATCACAGCTAGCTTGGTTGTTGAAGGAGAATGATGAGGAATGATGAAAGTTGGAAGTCGCGAGGTAAATGGTAGATAGGTTAATAGGTATGGAGCTATCGAGAGCCAATTGAAGGCCCAGATTTAGAAGACTTAAGCTAACATCTTAAACTCCGGCGCTATGAGCGTAGAGGTCGGACCGAGGCATGCCTGGCGAGCCTGGGGAGTGAGGGGATCCCTGCGCAGCTGGAGTGGCATCAACAAATTGCTGGAGTACGGTTGATGGTATGTAGATGGTAGATGGGAGATTATTGTGGACTCGTGGAGTCGTGGAGAGTGATTATGAAAAGACGAGGCTTGATCATAGCAATTTGATACTTGTTTCCGATACCCTATGGTCGCTTCGATTGTTTTCAATCGAACCTTGAAACATTTAGTAACGAATTAAGCGCAGGAAGCTCAGCCAGTGCACTGTTATCCCCCTCTTGTACTCTTGGCGAACTCCAGAGGAACCTGCAGTGCCAGGCATGAGCCAACCACGAGCTATCTCGTACTGTGGAGATTGCCCGAGAACACAGTACCCTGAGAGGCATTTTGCTACGGAACAAAGCTTCAACTGACAAGTACTACTGGTACCTATCCTGATGGAGGAAATATTATGATACAATTCGTCTATGTAGAAGCACATCGCTAAAGTTACTAGACACGATCTCGTAAGCCTCAATGCTTTTTCATTCGTGGCTTTTTGTCATTATTATCCACATGGCCCATGCTCAGCGAGTTCTGATAACGCCCGCCGCGACCAATTTCTGGACCTTTTTGGCGATGTCTGGGTTCTTCATGTGATCCTGAAGCGCAGCAGGGTCTCCCTTTGCTTGCTGAAGGATACTCTGCATGATAGGGTCTTGTAGTATGCCCATGATCTCTGGGTCCTTCTGGATTCTCTCCATAGTCTGCTCCTCCGTCTCCCCAGCTCGTCCCGCAAATTGAGCTTGGATTGCCTTTTGCTGTTGTTGTTCGATCTCCCGACGGTTGCTACCATCATCCTGTTCGATGGCTTCAGTGCACACGTCCGTACACTTGCTGTATTCCTTCATGGCGAAGTAGGCTTGCGCTTTCCTTAAATACGCTCTGATGAATTTGGGATCCTTCTGGATTGCTATGTCGCAATCACTTACGGCGCTTGGGAATGTCATTAGTTTGATCAATGCCGCCGCGCGGTTGGAATAGCCTCGAGGATCATCGGGCGCCCGCTTGGTCATTTCCGTGTACGCTTCAACTGCGCCAGGCCAGTCACATTCTTTGAACTTCTGGCCACCAAGTTCTCTCGCCTTCTCAGCTTCTTCGGGGCTAATGTAAGCGTCTTTTTCTGCTTTGATCTGCGCCTTCTCGGCGGCGCGAAGCTTATTAAGGATGTCGGGTGTACGATGCTCTGTTAAGGACTTTTGATAGTTGGTGATAGCTTGTGGAAGGTCGCCCAGCTTCTCATAAGAAGTGCCAATACGGCCAAACGCTTTGGCGATGATTTTGAAGTCTGCAAGGACTTCGCGACCTTCTTCAATGGCTTGCTTGCAGGACGCGATAGCGTTTTCGAAGTCCCCTTTCTCAAATTGGGCCGCACTCTTGTTGGTGAGATACGTGATATCCTTGTGCAACCCCCAAGCCTTGTCATAGTGTTCAATGGCAACATCGAATTGCCGTTTCTTGTAGTTCTCTGTACCCAGCTTCTTCTCAACCTCAGCTTCTTCTTTCGCCTTCTTTGCCGCAACAGCTTCTTCGTCTTCGGGCTCAGGTTCCGGCTCCGGCTCTGGAGCCTTCGTTGGCTCTGCCGGCTTGGCTGATGAAGGACGCGCATCTGGCATAGCGACGTCCTCTTCGGCTTCCCTGGATCCACCAAATTCTGGAGCCCCATCGCCTGGTGCACCTCCCATAGACATGTCGATCCCCAATAGTACACTCATGACTTGAAGGAACCTCGGATCCTGCATGGCGCCACCAATATCATTCGGATTTTGCTTCATATGCTGGAGTCTCTGCATGAATTGAGGATCTGCCAGGAACGATCGAGTCTTGGGATTATTCGCGAGTTTTGAGATCATTTGGGGGTCGTTGAAGATGTTGCCTAGACCACCACCCATACCACCTGCATCGTCCGATTCGGCATCTCTGGCCCGCTTAACGGCAGCGAGGCCTGATTTAGCTTGGGCATTGTTGGGGTCAAGCTTCAAAGCCTCCTCGAAAGCATCGTTGGCTCCACCTTCAAGACGATGATCAGCACAGTCTGTGTTTGTACTCCGAGCGCTTGGACATACCTAGGTCTCCTGTACCGTGCAATGCAGAGCCTTTGCGACTCCACCCTTTAGCCCAGTCAGGCTTTATTTCTGTGGTTTTGTTTGCGTCTTCCAAAGCCTGATCAAATTCTTTTTTCGAAGCGTATGCGCCTGATCTGTTGGAGTAGAGAACATGGTTCTGTGGCTCAATCTCGATAGCTTGGGTGAATTTCTCACTACATCAAGTCAATCATAAGCAGAGTAAACACGAGAGGCTGGTTCCATACATTGCTTCGTCAAAGTTCTTCTCGGCAAATGCTTTGTTGCCTTCGGCTTTGAGGGTGTCCGCCATTGTTACGGATTGATGTATGCTGGTACAGTTACTCTGGTAACGACAAATGCTGAAAGATGTGCAAAGTGTTGCGAAGAATAGTGAGCGTACTTGAACTGATCGAACTTCTGAGAAATCGGTAGAAGAACTTCGGCCTAGTCAGCCCTACCCTAGAGCTGCAGCGGATCCATTCCGTACGAGTCTAATAATTTTCGCAGAGCCCCACTCTCCCACTACCGAGGTACTTACACAGATTGTTAGAAGAGGAGTGCCGATTCTTAAGTTACTTCTCAAGTGAAGCGCTATCTTGCTTACCTGCGGTTATGGCTTCCTCGGCTGAGGAGGTGCCTGCCAAAGATGAGGACGTCACAATGACTGAACCAAGTAATGTGTCAAGCCCCAAAGAGCTCAGGAACGCATTGTACGCCCGGTGTGCAAGCTTTGAAGAGGGCCATGTGTTCAATCAGGATGAGCTGTTCGCATTCAAAATTATCCCTGACAACAGTATCGAGCAATTGCTGGCGTACACGAAACAGCTTGCGAAGGATGGATTATTCAAGCTCATGACTAAGGATGGCAAGGCTTGCTGGAAGGTGGTCAAGAGAGCTGATGCTGTCAAGTAAGATATATGGCCAATCTCTATAGGAAGATAGCAACTGATGCGGAACTGCACGTGCAGGTATCGCTCTCTCTCTCAAGAAGAGGCTCTCGTATACTCTTATATCGAGGGTGCGGCCCGCGAAGGCATATGGAGTAAGACCCTCCGTAACAAGACCAATCTACACATGACCACCATGAATCGCGCCGTAAAATCTCTCGAAACGAAGAACATGATCAAGGCCGTCAAGGTTGCCAAGTATCCCAATCGAAAGACATATATGCTAGCCAAGCTCCAACCCTCCGAAGATGTGACTGGTGGACCGTTTTACACCAACGGTGAATTGGATGAGGAATTTGTTCATCAGATGTCTTCATGGACGGAGAGGTACATTATTGCGAAAAGCTGGTATCATCCACCACCAGCAGAGCACAAAAAGAGGTCCAATACGAACATGACGCAAGAACAAGCGGAGGAGCTCAGGGCAGCGGAGTTTCAGAAACGAGGGCCCGGTAGAGCTAGAAGCAAGGCTATGATACCGATGCACCCAGGCTACAAAGGTTACCCCACTCTATCCGAGGTCACTAGAGCTATCAACGAGTCGGGATTGTCGAACGTGACAATGAAGGAATCGGAGATGCAACAGTTGCTCGATGTCCTCTACTGGGATGGGCGGTTGGAAAAATTGAGAGACGGCAAAGCGTACAGAGCTACCAAGCAAGTTCATGGTGAAGACGGGGTGGAGCTTGGCAACGGACTCACAGAGGCTCCGTGTGGGCGATGTCCCGTTTTCGATCTCTGCGAAGAGGATGGGCCGGTGAATGCGAGAAGTTGCGAGTACTTTGAAGAGTGGCTTCTTCAATTCTGAACGTCTCCTACATGAGCTAGTTTGTACTTCTGCACAGCGTGGGCGTGAAATAGAATCGGGATACCCAGGGAGTGTTACGTTGCATTGTATCCAGGTACAAAAACAGGACAGGAATTTGTAGTGTTTACTAGGCGGCATGGTCCTTGCGTTGCTCTGATCAGTGAATAATGTCTGCAACAGACAGGATCAGAATCAAATCAAACCATAGTTGCATCCACTTGAACTCTAAACACCTCTCAGCGCGTAGACAAGTCCAACGGACCATGGCCTGCGTTAGAGTATGCGTACCGGGCCATTCTTATTGCTTGGAGAAGGCTAGGGGCAGCTTCACATATTCGGCAACCGGCAATTGTTTCAACGACACTACTCGAGTATCAACCTCCATGCTCACTCATCTTTTGTACCAGCGTCCTTCATTTGATCGAGCTCTGTGTGATTTGCATTTCGAATTAGATCCATCGCTCAGCATCGTGAAGATGATATAAGTTTCGTATGCGGTGCGAGCAGAGTCGCCGTTCTCTCAAGCTTAATGCAGGTACGAAGTTTGCATCGGAAACTGCCAACCGGTTTCATTTCACATGCAGTACATGGTCGAGACCATGTCAGAGGCGTGTTCTGTGCTCACAGGTGCGGAAATCAGGCCGAACCTGCCGTTGCGTTTCAACCTGGCGGCGCGTATAAGTTCGCTTTCCTAGATGCTTCATCCACAAAGCTAAGAAACGGCCCAAGGCTTTTCTCTGTTAATCTCCGATTTCTACCCCCATGCACGCCCCATAGGTCTGCATAGACCGTTCAATATGTGCTGAGTGCTCTTGTCCGCATCTTTGAAACAGTCTTTGCGAGATGGTTCCACTGTGCTGTAAGCCGTGTGTCGGGATCGGGTGGTCATTTCAAAGCAGCTATATGTATCTCAGCTCTTACCCCTCGATTCTCTACCATTCATTTTTGTCAAGAATTCTGATCTAATAGTACTGTTTTTTGACTCATCTTGAAGATGATGTTGTCACTCTTTTACGCGTCTTTGCTCCTTGCTGCTGGCAGCAATGCATCTCCATGTAAACTGCAATCTGGCAACTGGACCTCCTCTTCAACAACAGGATCAAAAGCTGCTCTCCATCGTGATGGTCATGGCAGTGCAGCCGTTAATCAGAACCAGAAGCTTGGCGCCCAAGCCAACTCCGGGCTGAACCTCGTTCAGCCATCTCCTTCACAGTCTAGTACAAGCCCAAGCAATGCTGGGCCAAGTACTGCTCCTTCAGACTCATCCGGTTCCTCTGGCGGATCTGGTGGCTCCGGCACGTCTGGCACTTCTGATATATCTGGCTCTCTCACTCCGGCCAGTGGAAGCTGTCCCCAGGGTTTTCTAAATACCGTATTCAATACCAATGCCGGCCAGAGTTCTGGCTTCCCCGGCGCTACTTGGAAGACTCTCACAAGTTACGGGATAAACGAATGGAGTACGTTAGCACATGCAGTTCCAAAACCCTATTTGCGCCTTTACTGACGAACTTTTCGTATTTAGTCGGCTTCTCCCTCGAGACTCTCGACAAGCAGGCTGACTACGGCCTCTCCACGACTCAAGCCTCGCAGCTTGGTGGTGCTTTCAACAAAGCCCAAATCCCCATCGTCATGGATCACACCTACATAGCAGACGCCGTCACAATGCTAGCGAACAGTCCGCCGCCGTATCTCGAGCTCTTCAACGAACCCGACTTCTCCTTCGAAAACCTGACGCTTACCGAAGACGCCGCTCCCTCTGCTTCGGACTTAAAGACCATCCTCGACGCACCGCACCCAAACACGAAATTCATCTCGCCAGCCCTCATGAATGCTAATGGGCCCTGGCTCGGCGAATTCTTCCAGGCCTGCAATGGATGCATCGATCAAATCGACGTTATCGCCTTGCACGTCTATAATCCCGATCCCCAGGGCGTCTTAGACCAAATTACACAGCTACACAGTACGTGGAACAAGCCCATTTGGATCACTGAGCTCTCGCCCGCTACCGCCGGCTGCGGGTTAAGCTCGACCACAATGGCTGGCTACATCAACACATTGATTCCCGAAATCCTGAAGCTCGGTTATGTTGAGAAGATCTTCTGGAACAGTGGGGAGAGTGACAGCACGCCTATCAACAGCGCCCCTGCATCGTGCAGCCCGAGCTTGACGAATGCAGATGGGTCATCCACGCCGGTTTTGCAGGCTTTGGGGGCTGCGTGTGGAATCAATCCTGGTACCGCGACGTCGTAGAGGAGAAATGGAGGCCTTTATCAAGGCCATAGTCCCTATGGAGAGCTTCACTTCAAGTTTTAATAATATTATTTCTTTCATCAGCGCGCTATACTGGTCTACGATTATAGCAAGCTGCAACCAATACAGAATTCTATATTGGCAGACATGTAACTCTTCGCGTGGGGAACACCCTGCCGAGTTTCAATATCTCCCACTCACCTCGCCCAAAATTGATCTTCTCCCACCTAACCCCTCACTCATCTCGCTCCTCCCGTCCCCTCGGTAGCCCGCTCCATCCCTCACACGCGAACCAGACCCCTCGTAGCCCTGACCGTCTCTCCCAACCCCCGCGCTCCCATCATACCCATCCAATCTCCGACTCCCCCTCCTGCCCCCTTGCCCCTTGCTCCCCTTCCCCTTCCCCCTCCTTCCGTCCTTCTTCTCCCACCTCCTCTCCTCCTCCGCGACTCTCAATTCCTCAACCCGCCCCCTGCTCGCGCCCCCCCTCCAGACCTTCTCGTCGAATATCCCCGCCTTCGGGCCCCCGGGGTATCTCCCCTTGCGGACTTTCCCCTTGCGGTGGTAGTACGTGCACGAGATGTAGAAGCCGTGGATGTGGGAGGGTATGACGCCGGCGATGAAGAGGAGGCAGTTCACGAGCGTGTCGGTGTATGGGCCTGTGAGGAGGAGGACGGAGAGGGGCGGGAAGAAGATGTTGATGAGGGTGAGGCAGAGGCGGGTGAGCATGTTGAGCGGAGCGTGGGTTGGGGCTCCAGACTTAGGTGGTTACTTTGGGATGGGACATCTTGGAGGTTAATCCAGTTGTCATTGATGGGCCTTGATGCCGCGCCTGCCAGGTTTTCTGGACGCTTGCAGCCAAGGAAAATGGGTATGCCAAGACTTGAATGCTTGGCGGGATTGGGTCCTCGATCCGAGGCGATCCCGAGCCTCGGCACAGTGTTGTGACATGCTTTTACTTCTATACTATCTACACCGTTGGCTCGACGTCTGAACGACAGCCGGGAACGAAAAGGAAAAAGTATATATGGATCGAAAGTGGCATTCGAGTGCCTCTAGGCCAAACGCTCTGGCAGCGACACAAAATACAGCAAGCAGGACAGAACCGACAAGAAACACGAAGCGATAACAGGTCCCATCTCTGAGAAACCGAATTCAACGGCGTGGTACTAGGCTGAAGCCGCCAGAATAGTTGACTGCCCGGCGTTGAGAGCGTAGGTATGTAGCAACATGTCCTGTTTCATTGTCAGGATCAACGACGTTGTCCCAATCTCCGCTGTCGGAGAGAATGTCGCCGAAATCACCGCACGCTTCAAGAGAGCCCGTCAGAGACTCAACAGAAATTTCCATACCCATCTTGTGGGCTTGGTTAATGTGAGCTCTCGCGACCGAAAACGAAAAGCAGCATTGAGGTCTTGGCCACTGGGGATGACGGATTCTCTTTGGGAGAATCCGAAGGATGTCATCAGCAGACTTCGACTGATCACAGTGCGGCATGTTTTCTTTTTCGGCTCCGTCTCGACACTATAAGAATGAGGCGAGCAATAACACGGAGGAATGAGATTTGTCAAGGCACAGCTGGTGGTAAAGGCCCTGATCAGACCAAGGAAGCAACGCTACACCCAGAGGCCTTTCCCAGCCATCGCCAGTACCTTCCTTACCCTTGCCTTACGTGTTGATTGACGATGTCTTCCTGACGATCCCTCAGTACGCAGCCGTCTTGGCGAAGGAACTCTGAAATTCGTTCTTGCAATGCGAAGGGATCTCGGCATTCGATAGCCTCGGCACGGCCTCCTTTTCAATCATTATCAACGCCTTTGCTACACGCTGCTTCGCCCAGAGGTCACAGAATGATCCAGGTTGAAGCGGCGACGTCTCAAAGGCCACCGCGGAGATTAGCATACTGTTCATGACTCGAAATCTTATCCTGCAACGAGGTCACTGTGTGCGGTTGAAGCTAGCTTCAGAAGAATTTGTCAAGATCTACCTCGGCCGGCTCACCCAAATCAGGCAACATCGTGTTGATCGGCAATTGATCTGAAGCACGGTCTGAGAGACGAAGGATCCCCAGAAGGCTCCCGGGTCGACGAGCCTGATTGGGTCTGTAGCCAATGCCTCGGCATGAAGTCCGTCCGTCTTTCAGCACACCAGCAAAAATTCTAAATGATCAGTCTCGTCTATCGTCAGTGTATTTATCATCAATATGCCCGCTAGTGTAGACGCTGGTGGGCGTACCACAAGCAATCTATTGTGAGTGAGCCTGCAGCCCGGAGAAGATCTAAGGGTCTACAAATTGGATAGGGTATTAATGGGGATCTCAGGGTCTGTGATGCAAGAAGCATGTCACTAGAAGCAGGGACGGTCCCAAGGACACGAAGCTTGCGTCCTCCCGTGTGGAAACCTGGTAAGCCAAAGCCACCAATGTCAGACATCTCGTGGGGCCAGATCCCTCCACTTCTCCCGGCTCTCCAACGATTGACGAGTGAGATTGACGAGTGATGGCGCTAAGCAAAGGACGGACACTCGCCCGATTTATCTCGATCTACTCGGCTGTGAGAGAATTTGCATTCGGTGGACTCGACTCCACTCTAAGATGCCTCTTCTGCGTAGGCTTCCTTTCGAATCGGCACGCTCCGAGAAATTTAGGCTATCAACCAGATCCTTAGACCATTGACGCAAGAGCTTTGGGTGGGGTTGGGATACGGTCACCCGGATCGCGAATTGCATAGTCAGGCAATACTAAGGCTTGTTCAACTCGCCGAGACTACCTACGCTCATAGTCTAGATCCGAAAAGCCAAACTAGCCAAGCCGTGGCGCTTTGCAGGTCATTAATAATGTGTATTCTGCAGCTGCTGTCCGCCGGACTGATTGAACTACCTAGGTACACTAACACGGCTCCCCACGATGAGAGATTGAAGGTTGCGGAAGACGGGTGCCAAAAACGGGTTACCAACAATTATTATTATTATCATCATCGTTATTATTATTCCAATTCGTTTTTTAAACCTGCGAAGGAGCGTTGTTGCTTGCATATTGCAGCTGTGGAGCAGGAGAGATGGGAATAAATAAGCTCCCTCCGAAAACCCGGTTACACACAGACGCACGGAGACCCAGAGATCTGAGCTGCAGATATGCGGTTCTCGTGAGTCGATTACCCAGATCTCTCATATTTCGCGGACCTGGCTTGCAGCGGGAGGCGACATTGGAGCGAATATCGCTTGCCTCCAGATCCAGAAGCGGGCAAGCATGGCTGCACTCATGCCAAGAGCCAAACTTGAGTATTAGCCGTCGCACGGCTATGGAGCTTTGAGGAGATAGTCGACGAATCGCACTACAACTAGTGGGCGCGTTGGAGGAGCCGTGTGGGTTGGTACGCAATTAATGCCGAGTAGAGCGTCCTTTTTTCTTTTCTTTTGTCCTAGTCGGCAGGCAGTGCCACGGCGACACGGACCGATTGCGATTGCGATTGATATGAGGGAGGTGTTTGATGTGAATGCGAAGAGCAAGAAGGGGGCAAAAGCTTGTGATAACGTTTTTACTTCATGTTGTTGTTATTGTTGTTGATGTTATGTTATGCAATTGTTCGTTTGACTTTTCCCTCAGTCACCCGCTCTCAAAGTTGGCATTCCTGGGACTTGAAACCTTTTTTTGGTCCTTTTTCCTTTCCATTCTTTTAATTTTGGTTGACTTTGGTTGACTTTATTGTATTCTGACAGGGCTATTCATGGAATGACGACGTCAGTGGTTCCGAATGGACCATGGCCGAGACTCGGGCCGAGGAGGTTGTGTGGCGCGGCGCGCAAACCATGGCTAGCTGAAGCTCAATCTGAAGAGCTTTGAGAATTTAGGCAACGTACCTAGCTTATCAGGTCCTTACTCGACAACCGCAATACGTGGGTAATTTGAAGGGAGGCTTTTGGTTTGGCGAAACAAGGAGGAAAGGATTATTGAAACCAAGTAAGATGCTTACTGACTTACTAGGTAGGTACTTACTGTGCGAAAGTTGATTGACCAGGAATTCCAAAAGTGTATGTATGCATGCAAAAAGGTAAAGGTAAAGGGAAAGGGGAAAGGGGAAAGAAGCGCGCAAGGATAAAATTCATGATAGGAATTGATTGATTTGATGATTTGATGATTTGATGTTTGTTACATACATTGTTATCATTATGATGATGATGATGATGACGATGACGATGATGATGAGTAAGGTAATGGTAAGTAAGGTAAGGTAAAGTCAGGTAGTTTCAACTTTCAGGTAGGCACAGGTAAGTTAAGGAGGAAGTGGGAAGCTACGGTAAGGTAGGTAAGTGGGTAGGTATGACTGCTACTGTGAGCGTTGACAAATACTCGACCTTTAGCTCCACCACCTGCAGGCGCCCGAGGTTTCTCGCTTATGTTCACTCATGGACCATTGGACAATGCACTTTCCATTGGTCAATTGTTTTTTTTCATCAATTCCATAAGTCTATTATTTTTCTGACTTGGAAGTTGCGACGTTGTCATTAATTATTATCATTATTATTATTGTTGGTCTGATTTTTATTCTATTGATAATTATTCTGATTTGAATTCTGCTGAAACCACCTTACGCTACTTTTGCTTATCCATGATATCCATCCTACCTTGCAAGTTTGCAGAGAAAGAATTGGCGTCGCGTGTTAGGAAAAATGGAGATTGTCTGAGAGCCGCTTCTGTTGTTTTGGAAGATTTTACGATTCGACTTGCCTGCTGATCTCATTATCATTTTGCCTTTACTTTAACTTATTATTCTTGTAGATCTGCTGCCACGCTTCACGGGAAGATGGATAGGAAGTTAAGGTAGGAAGGAAGGGTTATCGGTTGGATGAATAATACGATTGGAAATAATACAACAATTGGTTGGAGAGGGTGAGCCCCATCAACCCAATCGCATCGCCATCCCGGAGACAGGCCCCCGGCGGGCCATTACGGGATCTGCACGGCCACTAGCGGGAAAGGGTTTCGTTACCAAAGTTCCAATCAAGTGGGAAAATCCTTGGATCCGATCTCTCCATCCCTTGATCCATGTGCCCCAATCTTGGAAAAAAGGATTAAAGAATAATAAAAAAGTAATAAAAAAATTAGGGTAGGTAAACACCGTCCGCAACTATCCTCCTAATTCCTAGACCTCCTTAGAGCAACGTTAGAAGAGACATTAGACTTACTCTAGGTACATTCTTCGGAGATGGATCCCCAGGAAAAGGAAAAAAGAAAAGGGACGGTAAAGGATGAGAAAATCAATAATATCAGGGCTGACTTTTAGACCACTGCCGATATGGAAGGCCATTTGCTATCCTTTGCCATCAGAGGCCCCCATCTTGGATGAGTGGGCGAGTGAGAGAGGGGGGGAGGAGGGGTGGGAAGGGAAGGGAAGGGTGCGCAACAAAATTGAAATGTGCATCCCGCGTTCCTTTACAAATCCAACATATCCCAAAGGAAAAAAAGAGGACCAATGGAATCCAAGTCGATGACGAATCATTCATACAATCCATCCAATCTTTGTCCTTCTTTACCCTCTCTCTACTCTACTCTTTACCTAAGGTACCTACTCACCTACCTACCTTCCACATTACTTTAACCAACTAATCTAAACTAATCACCCCCNCCCCCCCCCCCCCCCCCCCCCCCAGGTACCCAATACCCAATATGCCCCCCAACGCCCACCCTCTTCCAAAAAGCTAACCCCTTCCTTTGGATCATGACGGTCAAATCTCAACGCTCAACGGGTCAACTCCCTACCAGTCGTGACCCTTATATTGACATGCATCTTCCTTAGCCATACGTACCAATGCAAGCCACCAAGATCTCTAACCAGGCATTCCTCCCGTACCATCACCCACGCTATGCACTCAAACCCTCAAACAACTCAAGCTTATGACTGGGGGCTGCCGCTAATTTGTTATGTTCCGTATGCCGACCTATTAGAGTCTGATGTTTGTGGGGAAAGGGAGGGAGTGAGGCAAACTTCGGTATTCACATCGAAGCCAAAATGCGACTCGGCAATCTCAAGGTAAAAAGGAAACTCTCAGATGCACTGGTCTCCTCCCCCCTTGCCCAGTCGCTACTTGGTGACTTGCATGCACGAATACAACACCATGCAGCCGGATAAGTGGCTCATATTCGACCACAGGCCTAGATCTGCCACTTACCCTGTGTCGCATAACGGAAAAGCCCTAATCCCTTTGAGATTGGCGTTGATAATGCTCGTTGATATCAGTACTAGTACTCCCTTCTTACCATCATCACATGCACGTATGCTTCATCAAGCTCAAGCTGTTTAATGGATCCCTATCCCACACCCCGTTCGTCCAATCTTCCCTCATTTCATCCTTCGAGGTCATGGACGGCATCACCTCCACCTTTGACCATGACCATCTCTCGCCCCAACCTCGACCGGCAGTCCAGCCCACCCGACCTCGAGAGAAGTCGAAACGGCCCCAATTATCATGTAACCCATGCCGAGCTCGCAAGGTCAAGGTACGTCCCATTCCAAACTTCCAACCCTCTGACCTCTACCACATTCCTCTTACGCACATGATGTCAGTGTGATCGCATCCAACCCTGTACGGCGTGTTCCCTACATCAGATCGCCGAGCTATGTGAATTTGATCTATCCGAGGCGGAACGGCAGCCCATCCTGCAAGCGGAAGCGCTGAAGGAACGAGACAAGACGATAGCTAATCTTCGCAATGAAATGGCCATTCTACGCGGAGAACCTATCAAAGCCGAGCCGACCGACGACAACATATTTGCACGGAGCGGACAAAAGATCAAGTTGCCCCCCAAAGTGACCAAGAAACCGTCGCCTCCTCTGCCTTCACTGCAAATGCACGCCTTCAGTGGAGACATGAGTGACAACATTTACTTTGGAAGCCCAGGCATGACCAGCGTGGTCGAAGAGGTAAGCGCCCGCTCACTCCTCGGGATCCTCTCACCATGATCCCGCTAAGGTGTGCCGCCTAGTTCGCGCACCTCGCCTTCGACCGTAGACCTGCCAATCTCACTCATGCCGTTCCTCGTGCTACTGATATCTTCGCCTTTCAACTCGCGACGTCTCATCCATTTCCCACTCTGTGGTCCGCTAAAGATGACACTTCGAGCCTGGTCAAGTTGCTGCCACCAGAGCAAGATCTCTTTTTCTATCTCGATTCTTTCCAGCGGCGCGCACAGTTTTGCTCTTTCCCCCATGTGCCCGATCAGTGTACGAACAACGAGGTCAGGCGTTTTCTGGAAAACCTCGAGCACAACGCAGCCCTTTATCCAGACATGCTCGCCTTGCTTTTCGCCACCCTAGCACAAGGCTTGCAGGATGGCGTCTATGACAAATTTGGCGGGAAATGGGTTGCAGGTAGTGTTGAACAGGAGTCCAAGAAGGGCGATGTCTACAGTTCGTGTCAACGATTAAAATTTGCTCTCCTTACTGACATCAATCAGTCGCTGCCGCTTATCAATGTCTGAGACTTGCCTCATTCATGAGCCGGCCAACATTACTGGTCATCGAAGCACTGGTGATGATGGGACCTTATCTTACGAATAGCGGCAAGTTTCTCGATGCATCAGCTCTCTTCGGCGGCACCGTCAGACTTGCTCAAAGTATCGGCTGTAAGTCGCGAGAATCGTTGAGTAGCTTTAGCTTTTTGCTTACCTATCCAGTGCATCGGGATCCAAGCCAATTGAACCCCCCAGCACCTCCCAAAGAAATGAACATTCGAAGAAATCTTTGGTGGTGGATGATACACATGGATCAACAGTACTCGATGGCGCTAGGCAGACCTATGGCGATATCAAGCATGGGTGATTGTGTACCACCAGAGCCATTAGTCCAAGATCCGCTTGTCCAGAGCCTTTCGAACTATCTCGTTCAGTTCAGCATTTTGGGACGCCAAATTCTATCCGCCGGCTACCTGAACAACGATCAAATTGACAAGTTCTCCGACGACTTGTTGGCCCTGCAAAAGACTTACCCTTTGATCTCATTTGATATGAGCTGGCTGGATAAGGATAAGGTACTCCCAGGATGGCCTTTGGATGCTCAGGCTGGGGTCTTGCACGCAAAGACGCACAACTTTCTTATCCTGTTGAATCGGCAACGAATTGAGAATGTGCGTCGTAACTCTGACGGTCCCAATATCAACTTCTCGCCTGTTTACCCCGAGGTGGATGCGAACAATGTGCCCCGGGGCAGGGGTCGTGTCCTCATGTCCTGTCGAGCGCTCCTAGTTGCTTTTCAGTTCTTCTCGACTCGAGTGCGTGCGGCCATGATCTGCTGGACAATGGGCCAAATGTCTTTCAACGCAGCGATGATCCTACTGTTGTCCATGCTTGAGACAGGTGACACTCAGGATCTAAACACAGTTCAGCATACGTACAGCACCTTCCTGGAGATGAACAAGCTAGGCATTCATAAACTAGCTGGCGCCGCAGTTGAACGACTGGGTCTTTTGATGAAAGAATTCAGAGCAGGGGATCCTGCCAATGAGACTGTGATGGGCCAGCAAGGCATGATGCTTCTGGAAGATCCTGGGCTGCAGGGATCCATGCCCGAAACGTTCTCGCCGCTCAGCTTCCAGATGGCGGGTGGTGCTGATGCCCCAGGCATGAGGAGGGAAGGTAGCGACACAGCGTATCGTACAGAGGTCTCACACCTAAGAAAGAAGGCCCAACGCAAGTCAGGTACCGGTCGCGAGGGGAAGGGAAAGTCAGACAAGAAGTCTGTTGGCAAGTCAGCTCCGAGACCATACACAGACCGTCGCTTCTCGGACGGTGCAACTCCCAAACAGTCTCGAAAACGCAAAGCCAATCGAGGCACGCCGATCCTTTCTCTATCTACTATCCTTCCAGGGCAGCACAACTTCTCGGTCACACCACAGCCAGCCATCAAGCCAGAAGATGACCTCTTCTCGCCAATACAATCAACATACCAAGGCTTCCACCCCATCAATTCCCCAGCTCAACAACAAAACCAACAGCAGCAACAGCAGCAGCAG
Organism: Evernia prunastri; assembly: GCA_003184365.1. Lineage (NCBI taxonomy): Eukaryota > Fungi > Ascomycota > Lecanoromycetes > Lecanorales > Parmeliaceae > Evernia > Evernia prunastri. Next base: position 85,100 of record NKYR01000046.1, read on the forward strand.
CAGCAGCGCCATCACTTCGAAACCACACCTCGTCCGCAAGCGTTCCCGCAGCCCCATCAGCATGTCGCAAATCTCGCACACAACAGTCAATCCCACGCTGCATCCGATCCTGGCGATCAAGCCTTTGCATTCAGCAACCAGACCACTCCTGGGTCGGCCGGCAACTACTTCGACGAAACCTTGGGCCATCATTTCGGCGGTGAGTTCGACCTCCACACGCCGTACTCGGCCCCGCCGTTCAGTTTGCCGGACGACCCTTCGTCCTCGTACACACAGCACTATTGAAAAAATACGTGCTTAGACTTGTGCCGCAAGGCGTTTATACCCCCCACGGAGAAAACCGGTATCACGACATGGAAACACAGCACATGGAGTGGCAATCTTTTTTATTTCAGCATAGCCTGGCGTCTCCATATCGGGCGGCTAGACGTCTTGTCCTTTTGCAGGAGCGATGCATTGTTAGCGATTTTCGTTTGAAACATCTACAACTACAACCGCCAACCACCACCACCACTGCTACTACCACCACTCTTTTCGCCGTACTACCTACTTCAGCATCATCTACCACCCTCCCCCCACCATCTCTTACCACCTGCAACACAAGGGGCTCCCATCCGGACTGTGTATCAACACCACCACCCCTCACCTGGGCACTTTTTGGACTCCTCTCGGCAAACGACTCCCTAAGCTCCACCTCCTTCAACACACCCAGGCAGACCCTGTCCAATCTATACCACCACCATCACCACCACCACCATCCACACACGAGGGGGTATTTTGGACACACACCATCCAGCATTTGTTTTTCCACACACACACACACACACACACACACACCAACACACCAATCACTCAACCACCAACTCTCCACCCAACCACTCCTTCCTTTCCATCAGCCCCCCATCCATCGAATTTCCCGAATCAATCAATCATAGAGTGAAAAGACCGGCGTTTTCTGCAACCCCCTAGCGAGCGAAGAAGCGAAATGAAACGAAAGCGAAGCGAAGCGGCATCCGGGCGGTTTATATTTGTTGTGCGGCATAGTTAGCTGAGCTTAGCATAGCATAGCATAGCGGAAATTCCAACATGCAATGGATGCGGATACCCTGAGGCTATATCTCTGTCTCTCTCTCTCTCTCGTTCTTCAATTCTCCCAATGGACAAAATAGGGGGGAATAAAACCTGCGTTGGGGGCGAGTATTCGCTACGAATTGCTTGTGACTTATCCCATCTATCTACCCCTGTGATCCGCAACACTGCAAGCAAAGAGAGAGCCAGCCCGGTAGTACAATTAATTCTTCGAAAAACAACAGTGCCCGATCACATCTGCCGCAGCGAACTCCTACCCTGCAAGCCTGTCCCTTTCACAACATATAGTTTATGTATATGTACATGGTCCCTCCCTCCCTCCTCCTCTAACCCAGGGGGGCCGGTTCCAAGACTTTCATCGTTGTGTAGTACATGCCGTAGACCCCCCTTTTTTCTTTGCCTCCGGATAGCGTACAGGCTCGCGTTACTTGTGGGGGGGGTTTTGTTTTGGACAAGAGTGGAGATGTGGGGTGCTGGTTGTGAGGTGGATGGGAGGGGGGCTAGGCACTGTGGGTTTTGTGGGTTTGTGTCAGCTTCTGTTTTTTCTTTTCTTTTTTTTCTTTTCTCATGCCGGCTTGTGATGAGATGAAGGGGGGGTGAATGGCTACAAGGGAGAAGTGGGTTGGGGTTGGAGGTGGGGATGCGGATGCGGATGCGGATGTGTATGGGAAGAGAAAGGGGCCTACTTACGGCGGAAGCAGGATTTCGCTCCAGCTGCTGGAGAAGAAGGCGACTGCGACCTGTGAGCGGTAGAGTCAGCGTATGCCAATCAATGGTTCATCATGCATCTCTTGGTCCATCGGTCATGTTCCCCCTGTTCGCCGTACTTTTGAATCCCATTTGGGAGAACGAGGCTCTCCTTCCTAACTGCCTTGATTCCTTTCAAACCCTTACCAACCTCCGCAGTTCTCTGTAGTCCCCAACCCCCCGCCTTCCGAATCCTCTTCTTTCCCTACCTCTCCATCTAAGACGCACCATCTCCACCACCTCCCTCCCTTTTTCCCATCTCTCCTCATTCCCTCCCATTTCCTCCTCTTCCCCAGCAAAAAAACAAAAACAAAAGGAAGGATTGATGTCACTCACCCCTGCGAACCCCACGGCCTTCAGCACGCTCCTGTTCTCCTGCGCCGTCAACGCATCGTACGTGTTCCTCAGCGCGCCGCCGATCGTGCCCGGCTCGGGTTGTCGAGCTGGAGGTCCGCCGGATCGTGCTGCGGCGGCGGAGCGAGAACTGGAGGATGGGGGCGCGGCGGTGGGAGCGCGTTTGGGTGGCATTGTTGAGAGAGTGGCGCTAGGTGGGTTATGTGGGGAGGGGTAGTGGTTTCGGGGAGTTGGGAAGAAAGGGGTGGGATATGGATGGTGTGTGATGTGCACGAATCTAGATAGAGAGGGAGTACGGAGTGGTTTCGGTTGATAGGTGAAAAGGCGCTAAGACGGTTCGGCATCACTAGCGCCAAGTATCTTACACTCGATCAAGTTGATGGTTTCGCAACTTTATAAAACCGGAATCATTCAGTAATGTTCTCAACATCAGAACCTCAGGTGGATTGAGTCTCAATGCAGATTGATATTCCCTCATATTTTTTAGCTCCCTGCCGAAGATTTTTGCAAGGTTCGAGATACGTTGTACAACAGTAGTCAAATGCCTTCTGTCGAAGTAAAGTTTGAGGCATCAGCCAGAAACACCATCAGCGACCTTCGGACAGCGTTGCTGCAGTCTCCCATGTGCGTTAATTGACAAAGTACTGTACCCCGAGCTGCCTTTGATAATCATAACGTTCATGGTCTTTCCGCATGTACGGATCATCAACGGTGTATCTCAATAATTGCTTTTCCAGAAAAACCTTCGATGTTTTCCACCTTGATCACAAAGCAATCTTTGAATTGATTCTCAGCCTAGTCAATTTGAGCAACATAAGAACTCTTTGGAGTACCGAATAGCCAAGACAGGAGTTGCGTGGACGTGTATTGGTTGTGCAGATACTCTACGATTCACAGCCTCACTTCTAAAATAGAAACTTACTGTCATTATTTGGTCGACTGGATCTTCTTGACTTAACCTTCTTCCAATTTTTGACTAGACATGAACAACCGATCATCAAGTTCGATTGTCTGCACTGCTGAGTGTCAGTCCAAGGTGAAAATCCAAAACAGCCTAGCTTAGGTGGCTCGCTTTACGTGCATGAAGTACTTGAGTACCTGCGACTGCAAGCTCATATGCTGGTGTAGAGCGAGGCTGCGTCATGACGGAGACGCCCGTGAAGCTGCGCCCTCAACAATGCCCTCTCTACCATCTATAAATCGTGCCGAAGATTCTTCCCTCTGCGCCATTCCTGTGATGTCTAAATATGGAGGCCATTGCCGCTATCAGCTTAGCTGGCAACATCCTTCAATTTTTAAACTTTACGGGCGACGCGATCACCACAAGCCGCCGAATCCATGCTTCTACATCGGGTACTTTGAATGAACATGACAATCTAGAGCGTCTCACGACTGATTTGAAGTATTTGAGCGTCCGATTGCAGGGCTCAGCAGGGCCAGTAGACTCGGTACTTGAGCAGCTATGTTCAAGCTGCAACGAGGTCGCGGACGAGCTGCTGAAGTCTTTAGGACATCTTGGTGTCAAAGGGAAATACACGGCGTCTCAGAGCCTCAGAAAGGCATTGAAGACGTTATGGGGCAAAGAGAAGCTTAAACTTCTTGAGGAAAGATTGGCTGGATATCGTCAGGAATTGACTTTGCATATGACTGTGGACTTGAGGTACAAGTGCTCTTGTTTGCGGTTCGCTTTGGAACATAATGCTGACAGTACGCTTCCAGGTCTCGAATTGACTTACTCCAACTCCAGCAAACAGATTCATTCCAAGCTCTTGATGATGTTGCACAGAGAGGAGCATAAGAGATCCTAGAGGCACTGACTGACAACCGAGACCATTTGGTCGCTGCCAAAAAGGCACAAAACAAGCATATGAGAGCTTTGCATACACAGACTGAGACCACACTCTCTCGAAAGTTCGAATCAGCGGCTACAAATATAGCAGAGCAGGGCGAAATAACCCGCGCCCTCACGGTCAATGAACAGCAGAAGACCCTGACGGAAGTACGTAAGGCCGTCGCCGATGCAGCTTCCGAGTATGACGGTGCTCTTTCTACAGAAGCCGAGAGAGTCTCCGCTAGAATCGAGGAGGGTAATGAAGTCACTCGAACCCAAATCACAGAGATACTTGACAGGAATCACAAGGAATTGAGGCAAGAGATCAACGGATTACAGCGGGGGCTTCTTCAACTCCACCTTGAGATTGATAGGAAAACAGACGAGTTGAAGGAGATCGTAAGCAAGATCAATACCACGAGCGAAGGACCGGACCGTAAGTTGCTCAGGGAAATGGGCAATTCAGCCACCGTGGTCCTGATGTCATTACGTGAGCTATACAAGACTCTCGAGGTATGGACAGCACGTTCAGGATTCTGTAATAGTATCTCACGTCTACTTGCGATAGGAGATGCTAATACCGTTGGTCCAGCAAGCCAGAACCGCTTTCGGCACTCTACTTGGGCTGCGCATCGACCAGTCCGCGAACGAAGACCAGACTACGTTCGAGCTTGAGCAGACAAACCTAAGCCCCGAAGTCGGGATCTCATTGCCAATGTACTACGCTTTTTACTACGAGCCGTTATTCTCAGGTTTCCGTGGACTAGACCTGGAGTCGGAGGTCTTCTCGAGCGCAAAGATGAACGAATGGATACTTAGAATATGTCTAAATCCTTGCGATCCACGGGATTCTTCGCCGGAGGCTCGTGCTTTCTTTGACTTAGCCAAGAACGGGAACAAGCTGGTCTGGACCTTGACTACTTTGGTAGCAGGCGCCAACGCTTGTCTCACCCCAGAAGATGCAGTCTTGGATTTGAGCACGGCCTTTAGTGTGCGTCATGATCCCCAATGTGTCTTACCTGCGGGCGTGGCTTGGTCCTGCCCCACAAGCACTTGTTGGGGTGGGCTTGTGCAAAGCATCCTCGAACGGATATTCCATCCCAGGTGCAATACTCTTCGAGATGGGATCCGGAAATTTTCTCCATAGGCCTCGGTTTGGCCTGGATTGCACCATAGGTCGACGTTTGGCAGAAGAATATGCTCTCATGTCTCACCTGGCAGACATATGTGGTTTGCAAGAAGAGATCAACAGAGGCGTTGGCTGCAAAACTTTTGGAGAGCACCTAAGAGCCGACCTGACTCTGACACTGGTCGCATTGACCTCGCAAGTATCGCCTTGGGAGGCTCGGCCGGGCACAGGGATCAACACTAACCAGGCGTCCCACTTCGACTTAGAAGGCTTTGTACATCGCATCTATTACTATGAGGGTAGTCTATACGTTGACCCGTCTGCGAGTCCGGTCATTGACTTTTTGTACGCCATCGAATCAGCTGGAATTTCCATCAAACTACCCACCCGATCATCTGTCCTCGGCTTCGCACCTGATGAGTATTTTTCATCTTTACCCACTCGAATGGAGGGCATTCGGCAGACTGGTCATCAAGCATGGTATGAAAGTAGAGAGTACAGTCGAATCCTAAAGACTACATGCTGGTGGCCATAAACAAGATCGTAAGGCTTGACAAGAAGCTCATGACAATTGGCGAGCGGCAAGGAAAAAAACGTCAAAAATTATTTCTTACGTAGACTATCGAGGGGACAACGAGGATCCCACCATCATGGGGCAACCATCACCGGCCGCCAGTGTGCTTCTCGATCCTTACGTGCAAGAGCTGAAACGGGAATACGGTCCGCTAATGGTTCCTTCTTCGGCATTTGAAGGCCGGTGACCTGAGATCAGCATCACCTATATTTGGCGAAGACGAAGGACCAGTTATCGAATTCTCGGTCTCCGAATTTCCATTCATTGAGTGTCCAGTCTCCGAAGTTCCAGTCTCCGAACTTGAACGTCACCTTCGTTCAATCCCTCTCCTATAGCCGCACTCGATCAACGTTTCAAAAATCCGCCATCCCGCGACTCCCCGCCGCATACGGTAGATGTGCATCCGCGCCTGAATTGCCTTGGGGCCCAGCGTTCTTCGTTCTTCGTTCTTCTTCTTCTTCTTCTTCTTTGTCGTCGTCGTCGTCGTCGACGCCGGTCCCCATGGCACGGCACGTCTTTCCACTCATTGGCCAATCCCTCGCCGTTCCAGCCGAGATAGATACGATATCGCCAGCCCAATCCAGACCAACACTAGACTTCGCCTCCTCGAGAGCGCAAGATCGTGGAAGACACCGCCGCCATAATTCGTTCTGATGCGGGGGACGAATAGCCTTCCTGCTGGGCGTTACCCCCCCCTCCCGCATCCCCCCCCCCGGGCGGGTTTGGCTCCCACTTCTTCGCAAGCGTTGATTGCCGTAGTCATAGCCTTGCCTTGCCTCGAGGTTGGGGGAGCGGTGGTTGGCTGGGCTGCATTACATCAGCTTTTGCTTTTCTCTATTGACTGTCCCACACTATAGCACTGTTACACTATGCACCATCTGAAGCGTGACCAGGGAAGCTGAGGCGGTGGTTGAGACTCGAAGCCAACATATGGGACATCGTTGTGTTGACTGAGTTGTAACTTTTTGGACTTTTTTTTATTATTATATATATGAAGAACTTTTCGACAAGCCCGTCCACAAACCCCGCGAACAGCACCGCTATAGCAGCTACCTTGGCTAGCTATGCAGACGCGAATTCTTCCACTTGCAGCAAAAGCATCGATCTTGAGCTGGGGAAAAAACATCCCCTCCTTATCGTACATGGTATTACTAAAAATGGGATAAAGATTGGCGACAACCAATGAATATAGTCAAGTGAAGGTAAAAAGAAAAGCGAAGGATTTCATAACGTCGTAACGCATCACGCTCATAAAAACATCCCAAACCCTATTCCACCCCAAATCCTATTCCACCCCAATCCCAATCCCAACCCCCAACCCCCCCAACCTCACGAATCCGGAATCGGCACGCTCGAACTCGTCCACTGGCCCTGTTCGAGATCCCGCACGAACTCGGTGATGTCGGTCCCGTTGGTCTGGTAGAAGGCCAGCAGCGAGTCCCCCCCCGACTGGTCCGGGAGCGCGGTGACGGACAGATGGGTGCCGGCGAGCCCCTTTGCGCCGTTGATGGTGAAGCGGTCGGCCGGGTCGGCGGGGATGGTGGTGTTTTCGGCGGCGAAGGTGACGTTGAAGCCGCTGATGCTGAGGTCCGGGTTCTGCACGTAGAGGTAGTTGGTGTAGCCCATGGAGCTGTTCTGCGCGACGGGGATGCTGATGTTGCCTGTTGGGTGGGTCAATTTTTTTTTCTTTTCTCTTTTTTCCTCTTTTTCTCTGCCTTTGTTTGTTTCAGGGATGCAACTGGGGGGCATGGTGATGGTTTCACTCACTGTTCGTCCATGCGTTGATCGGATGGGAGCTGTTGCCCACGACCGTTGTGTTCAGGTCTTTCCACAGTATATTGACTTCGTCCTGCATGTTGACGAAGAACACATACGTGTCGCTGCCGGGACCCCACGAGTAGCAGCCCACGCCTGCGTGGCCGTTGTACCCGTTGAACGTCTGCTGCTGGGTCCAGGAATCGTCGCCGTAGGTCCAGCCCACGGAGTCGAACGCGGTGGCGTTGCTGGCGTACCAGAGGTGGATGCCGACGGTTTGATCGGAACTGTTCCCGGTACTGCTGGTGGTCTGCCCGGGAACGGGAGAGTGGTTATAGGCGGCGTCGCTGTAGAAACTGCCGTACCAGCAGGCCTCGAGGCCGACGTTGGGGTCGTTCATGGCTTGCAGGTTGAGGGCGTCGATCGGTCCCTTCCTCCAGACGTTGGTGGTGTTGTCGTTGATCACTTCGGTGATGGTGTTGTTGACGTTGATGTAGAATATATGCCACTAATTTCAGTATTAGTCGGAGAGTTTGATTTTCCCAGCTCCTCTGTCGACTTACGGCAGCGGTTTGGTTCCTGGCGTAGGCTACCGCGGCTATTGGGGTTCCGTTTTTGGCATCGACGGCGACAATATTAGTGATGTCTCCCCCTTGCCAGGACCCATCACTTGCGAGCTGCGCGGAACGTAATTGGCCGGAGTGATGTTGGAAATACATGACGATTGCTCCATGGTCGCCCGAAGCGAACGATTCCGAAGCCAGAGCTATCCCCGAGCCATTGAACGCTCCTACAGTCGACAAGAAACTCTGAGGGATCGAGGTCGGTGCAGCCGGTGGTGGAGTCTTAGGGGCCGAGGAGCCCGAGCTGTAACATACGTGCATCAGCCAAACAGACTCATCAATATGGAGAAGACGGCGTTTCGCCTACTTTCGAGTCAAGCCGACGCCGAGTCCGATAGCAAGTCCTATTACCAGACAAGCCACCAGACCCACGATCCAAAAGAGCCAAGCCTTCCGCCCACGACTGCGAGGCTCAACGTTTCTTCTGTCCGATACTTCCAACGCCGGTTGCTCCCAATATTCCTTCTCCGTCGAGTGAGGGTTGTATTCCTTTTCGGTGGGATCTGGGGTCCTGAGCGAATGCAGTCCGGGGGAGGCGGGATCGAGACCGGGCGAGACGTGATCTAATGAGAGGGGAGAGACTACGTTGGTCGCTGGAGAGAAAGCAGCAGCGTCTTTCATGGGCAGAGGGCTGTATGTTGAGGTCCGGTCGGGGAGCTCTGTGGGCTTCTTTTCGTCTTCATGGAATGACTCGGTAAAGCGATGCATCCTTCCGCTTGTCGAGGGAAGACTTCAAGACGTGTTTTTTTTTCATATATATTGTGACACTCAATAAGTCTGAAAGATAGGTATGTCTACGCTTTCATGTTTGGGGGGAGGTTGTATAGTCGTGATTAAGCAAAGTTGGAAAGGAAAAGAAATTTTGGGGGAAATGGCTTACTGATAGCTAGCTAGAAAGTGCGCCTGAATCATATTGATCCAGGCGCAGATGGATTGGACAGATGAGAGTGGTGTTCGTGTGCGGGAGACCAGGGATAGCAGGGATAGCAAGGATAGCAGGGAGTGGGGACCGGGGAAAGCGAGTCAAAGTACAACAGTAGCATTTAACTCATTAAGGCCTTTCATTCCCACGCGGGAAGACATGTGGTCAGCACACCATACTACACCCTGGCTTGAGGGAAATGATTCGATTGGTTACTGCTTGGCATTTGCTGATGCAGCTAAGGTCAACATTGCATATCACTGTAGTCAATTTAAATTTTACGAGGCGGAGCCAGTAGCCACAGTGATTGCTGATCGTCAGGGCTGAAAAAGCTGGAGAATGTTCCCACTCACTCAATCAGTCATCAAGTCATCAATAATCATCATGCACTGACTGCGGCACATTCCGGCGGTGAATATAACCAAGTGTACTACCCTCGTACTAGCCTCTATCGATCAAAATGCGTCGGAGACATACCAGAGACAGTAAGGTATGTCAGCCAAACGAGTACTCTACTCTACTCTCCACACTATACAGCGCCATGCAGTGAGGCATTTAAATGCTATTGGCTTCACCCTTTCAAATCATTCACACCATGCGTACAAGAGTATGCATGTCTCGCAACTATCCTCCCATATAGTCAGGTCCATCCGCAATCAATAATTTGATTGCTTGCTGTTTGCATATACGGATGCCTCTCAAGTAGTGAAAAGAGAAAAAGAAATTATATGTTGGCATCAGTCTCTTACTTAGTCCCCTCGACTCGTATTGCTACCTTACTCTATTCTGCTGACTCTGGTGCTACCTCACTTTCATGTGTCTAGCTCAAAGTGGTTTGGCATACGAAAGTTATCCGACCCTCTAACCTAGATCAACTACCTTAGAACCTTATTTTCCGTCCTAAATGGCCATCAGCCACCACTAATCATGCCCTAAACCTTTCTCTATCTAGCTTCCAACGCACAGCTGCGAGTACCGCAACCTTACCCCACTCTACTTCTATAGCACTACCTGACCACTAACCTCCCACGTCTAAGTATCCTCTAACCTCTATCCTCTAGAGCACTTTACCTATCCTCTAACCTGAGTACCCTCTAATAAGCTCGTACATGTCAATCTATACATCTCCTCGGTTCCAAAATTCGAACCCTCTTGGCATGTTTCCAAACAAGTCAAGACGTTAGGAATGGAAAGACTTCATCTATAAGGTAAGGTACTTAAGAAAAAGAAAAAGAAAGACCTCCCAACACGTCCCCGAGCGATGTGCGCTGATCCGCGTGATCAACTTCGGAAGGAGCCTGAGACCAGCTCTTCGTTCGTAGTGCCGTCATATCGGAATTGAACCAGTTCCGACTGACATTAATCTGTAACATGGCGAAGAGCGCTTAAACCATTCCGATGCGAATCTCCAAAGAGGTATGCTTTGCGAGAGATACCATATCTCCTTCCTTCTTAAAAACCATTGTCCCCGCTCGTTCGGGCTTTTGCAAGCATCTGAGGCTCTAAGAAGTTAGCGAGGACGGATAATCAGCATAGGTACGGGCGACTGTCCATACCGACGCATTATGACGTCCATAACACAAGCCATCGACTTGTACCGTTGAGTACTCTCTCACTTATGGCATCGACGATGCCCTTTCCTTGCGTCTAGACTAAAATGACCGACTGAACCACAAACCCTTTTCTGCCAATCGCGTGCCTGCAGAGTGCTCCAGTCGGCGCGACGCGCTTCGCAATACCTGGCTGCCTTGCGGCCTTAGTCACTTGGAGCGCTTCGTCACCAATCATGGCCACCCACTTTAGTCTCGCCAACTCGCCGACTCCGAATGTCATTTACGTGAACGGTGAGACGGTGAGACTCGTCAGAACCCTTGCGCCGATCTTTTGGAAACTGACTTGAAACATTTACCATGGCTTGTGGTGGTGTTGCACCGGCATACTTTCCAGGTACCTGGTCGTAACACGTTGCCGATGTAAGTGTTTCGTTCGGTTTGTGAAACGGCACTCGAAGATCCTCGCTCAGCAGCAGCCGTGACGATGCACGTCAAAGTCTTCAGATCGGCAAACCCAAAGCATCGTCGATCAGGACGATGATGTGCAAAGGCCAAGCTCCCGGGGATCCTTCGACCACGGTTCCGCTGTGCTGTGCTGATTCAGTTGAAAAACGGAGGACAAAGCGCAGCAGGTCAGACTGGGTGTCTCTGAGGGCCCGCTTCGACTCTTATGTAATGTAGGTATACAAGACCGCATCGGACAGAAGACATGTAATCAAAGCTCGTCAAAAGAAAGCGATACGAGTCGCATAGAGCACTACAGGACCCCGCAAGGCTCTCTTGGAAGGACTCATCTATCAAGAGGGTATGGTATATATCAACACCAAAAATCAAAAAATCACAACTCGGCCCCCACCCCGGGGGTTCTTTCAAGAAAGCCTGGTTCAAACCAATCTGACACCGGGATGACTTTATCCATCCATCATCGAAGAGAAACCCTTTTCGAGACACTCGCACAAGCGCCGAAAATACACTTTTCGAACCGTGGCTAGTCGACACGAGACAGATCTCCGTCTGAGCATTCACCGTGGAATATTCCCCGGCCACGTGGGGATTTACATACGCGATACCACAGCATAAAAATAATCATTCGTCAAAACAAACCATCGCGGAAAAACCATATCCGGTTTAGCAATCTATCCTCTGCTGCCCCCCCCCCGCCCGCATAGGTCTGAGGAAGGATGCGACGCCAGCCTGCTTTCGGAGATGGATCGGCGTCCACGGTCTGCGAACCCCACCACTACGTACGTGAGGAATGCTGGGTGATCTGGAGGTCAGTGTCATAAAGGCCAGCCCAGCCCTCACGGATGTTCAGAGGTGTCAGTTTCAGTTTCACGTTCGTTCGTTTGGAGCCTAGAGAGCACACACGGACGGTAGCTGAAGAGGGTTGATTACTCGTAATCAATCAAGTAGCATCGCCATAGCGCTAATTCATAGCACTGGGGTATATCCTCTCCTGGATTTTCCTGCGCGCTGCTATGCACGGACTTAGACACATGAAGATCTCTTCGAGACTCCATTCAACTAACTGCCCTCGCTGATCCAATGCCTGGCGATATCCTTCGCCAGGCCCAAACGGAGGATCCTCAGCACGTCCTCGCCCATTGCATCCGCAGCCATGCCCTTCCTCCAATCCCATCCTCTCTTCTGGTCCTCCGGGGGCTTCACGAGCGCCCGACTGCCGCCGACACCATTGCTCGATTCGGAATCCAGCATCGAACTCCCTATCAGTGAGAAACTACTGCTCATACTGCTCATGGTCTTCTTGAGTAGTTCCCGTGACGGTGCTGGTGCACGGCGTCCCTGGTACGCGTCAAGAGTAGAGCGGAAGCATTCTTCGCATTGTGCGTAGACGCAGGAAGTGACGGCTTGGAGGTCTTCGATTGCTTTTAGAAGGGCAAAGCATTGGGGAAGAGACAGTATGCTTCTAGACTCTGCGGGAAGATGTCAGCGACAGGCCCTGTAGGCTTTTAACGACTCTGTAATACATACCATTGACAAAGACCAAGGCTTCGCCCAGCAGTGATAGCAGTCCGTCAACTTGCACTACGGAGCCCCGATGTTCATCAAATAGACCGCCGTGGATGTTATCTGCAGCACTGTTGATCACCGCTAGCAGTGCCGTTGCCGCTGCGGCCTTACGTGCGTTGGGTCTCGCCGTCGGCTTCCGACCCTCTTCTAGATTAACCTCCTCGTCTCGCAGATCGTAGAACTTGCGCAGGGTTGCATAGCCGGTGAGATAAGTATGAAGCATCTCAGCCGCCTTTGGATCCATAAGGGCGAGCTGTCCAACGCTTTGTTCCGGTGTGAAGAGAAGCGCGCGTAGGTTTTGGTCAAGCGCCGATAATGGAGGAAAAGCAATAGACTGAACCAAGGATAGGGATATCAATAAGTCTAGAATATCTTTGGCCTTCTTATGGCGGTGAGCTCGTGCGTAATAGATGAGAGCTGTGCCATAGTTCTCCGAACTTTCGGCGATATCATCAGCGTACCGCTGTCAACGGTCAGAGTCTGTCTTCATTGGGAGGGAAGACTGCGAGCTTACCTCTGTGATACTTCGAGCTTCCTTGACCATATTGAATTCTTGGCAAGTCTCTAATATCTTGTTCATTCGCGAATCCGAGTTAATATCCAGTCGATTTAACAGCTCGCCAACTCTCCTTTGGGCCACGCTGTCGTCATCTAATCGAGAGAGTAATGTTATGGAGAGCTCCCAGCCCTCGTACGCGGCTTTCCCATCACGACGCTTGATCTCCGCCTTTTTAGACAGAGCGTTCGCATATTCTATCAAGATTGTGTCCCTAGTCATCGGCGGCTCCTGCATCCTGTGCGAATTCAGCAGTGAACGGTCGTTCTCATCGAGTTCCAAGTCCATCAAGTTGTTCCCTAATGAACTCTCAAACCAGCCACCTGCACTTGCGATCTCTGCGACCGCAGAGACGACGGGAAGCGACCATCCTCGTAGCAGGCTTATCACGCCTGCGACGTTACCTTCGAAGAGCGATGCTAAGCCAACTTCGACAGGGTTCATTGAATTGATCTGGAACAAGTCATCATCCGCATCGTCAGTCGACCATGCGAAGGCGTATGCTAATCGCCGCAGATATGCAGGATTAGCATTGACGTCTACGAGCCGAGGCCCCCGTGATTGAGACGGTCTGAGTGAACGTCCGGTGTGGGCCAAGCTATTGACGGCAATTTCTTCGTCGTCGTCGCCGTTCCACCAGATAGTCAAACCCACGGTTGCCTCCACCCAGTCTTGTGCAGAGGAAAGGATCTCCGTGGCTTCCCCAAGCAAGATGCCGTACAGGATCTTCAATTTCTGGTACACGGTCCATGGCACTCTACTTTCAGCTCTCCGCGTGGTTTGGGTGAGGCTCGTCGTCGTACTCAGGAGTCCATAATTCATTTGTCCGAAGGTAGACTGTGTAGAATCCAGGTCTCGGTCTCGAGCCTCGGCAAATGTGGCAAGATCGTCCATTGCTTGTTGAACGCGCTTTCGGAAGATGATCCATTCGCTCCCAATGACATTCCAGTCGTCATCTTGCAGAGCAGGGCACAGTTCCAGAACCTGAATGGCTCTTTGGACCACTCGGTCAATGTTTTCGACCTGCGTGCCGTTGTAGCCCTCGTCACCCTGACCGTCTTCCCTGGCTGTCCTAGCATGATGAAAATTCGATCTTCTTAGGATACGCACGGCTTCCCCAAGCTTCCCGCGCATTGTACAAACATGGATGATGTCCCAATAATTGGAATGCGCCGTAGCGTTTGGGTGTAACGACTGAAGTTCGTTGATGGTCGATTGATATGCATTATGCTCCTTCTCCATCCAATCAACAAGTAATTTTGGAAAGGCTGTAGGATTTGCTGGAGTACGTGAATCTTGTAATGACTTCGAGAGAGATGAAGATCGATTGAGACGAGTGACGGCTAAAGCTTGCTTCCCTTTGGCAGTAGGTGGGTGTCGGAGCTGTAGAAGTAGGGCAGCAAGAAAGATAGACTTGTGTAGTGCAGGCTCACTCTCAGACGGTCCTATACCTATGGTGACATCTTGCAAGGGAGCAGTATTTGCTACGTCATGAACACGGCATGACCGCCAAAATTGGCTCAATGCTTCAGAGGCGTTAGGGATTGCTGCCTTTAGAGCTTGTTCGGGCGTGTTGTCTGAAGTCTCCGTCCCATAAAGTTTGTCTTGAATTATTTCTTCCGTTTTGATGATAAAATTGTCTCCCTCACTAAGTTTGGCAATGCCCATTCTTGTGGCCATATTTTTTGCAATGCCTGGAACAGCCGAATCTTGCATTTGCTTTTGATGCTTCTTTGCGCTACGAGGTGGCGTATAAGGTATCACAGCACCACCACGGGACCTTTTCATTCCTCGGGGAGTCTCGTCCAATAAGGAAGAGCCAAGGTCCAGCAAATTTTCGTCAGCGAATGACCCATTCGGCAAGGGTTTCATGATTGACCCAGGTTCAGGAAGTCGATCATTAGTACCAATACCCACGTCCATGGTTCCGTCTCCTCCTTCCGAGCCCTCGGCGTCCTCATCCTCATCGAATGACTCGGTGTCATACTCCTCGTCTTGATCACTCTCATCTGCAAGCCTGGATAGCGGACTACTGCTTGGCACGCCAAAGGCTTTTTTTGACGATAGTCCATTGCTATTGCTAAGATCGAATCGCCCACTCTTGTCTAAGTACCGAGCTAACTTGCTTTGATCGATTGATCTAGCTGGCGCACTGTTGACACTTCTCCGCGAACCCGTGTTCGCGACAGGGGAAGGCTTCTTCTTAAACAGTGTTTTCCCAGAACCTAGCTGAGAGCTTCCAAAGATGGAGGAAGGGGGAGGATCCGCAGGTGTAAAAGAGCCGACTGAAGATGGGGGCGGACCGGCGGGTGTCGTTGAAGGGTTTGAGGCGTAGCCATTCGAGAAGAAACTCGTATGTCGTTTGTCTGAGCCCGGAGTAGATGGTGCCAAAGGGCTAGACGAAAGTGGCACGGTCCACCCAGACATGACGATCACGGTGAAGTTATAGATGGTACTGACGGAGGGTGATTGGAGGCTCACTCCTCCTTGATTAAGACATGGTTCACAAGGTGGCTAAGGAGGGTAGCTAGAGCCCTGGGTTCTGAATGAGCAAGTATGAGGAAGAATGAGAGTCGTTGGGTGATGGTTGAATGTATGGTGTTGTTCTGAAGGATTGGGAACGCGCCAAGATATTTATAACCGAGGTATTTCCGACACGCCGTTTGTTTACTTCTTTTCTTCTGGTCGTTTTCCGCAATTCACTCTTGCCTGATATGTAAATCTGCATAGCACGATGGATCCTCAGAGTCGCAGAACGGCATCAATTTATATCAACAACCTTCTCCTATCACGCGGTCTTCTCAGAAATGGGGCGCCGATCGAGTTCGCGACCCCCGGAAATGCTGAGGGCGGGTTGGATGCGACGATGGGACAGGTGATGAACTTAGTATATGATCTAATATTGAGGCGAGATGTAGGTCAAGCCTTTGGAAACCAAGAAGTCGCTTCAATAAATGTACTTATCACTTACCGCAGCGTGAATCTGACACACTGGCGAGCCTCTCACAAAACCTGCAAACGCTTCGCACGTCGTCAACCCAACTGACACAGAATATCACACGCCTGGAACATCGCAATACAGATCTAGATAGGCAGTTGGCATTGACTGGCGCCCAAGAGCGTTCTGCACGCGCGACGTTGCGGAGCGCGGAAACGAGAAATAGGGCTCTCAGGGAGGAAATGGTGCGGCTCAAGGGGACTGTTGCCCAGATCAGGGCACAATGTGCAACAGACCTTCGCCGTCGAGATGGAGAGATTCAGAGGCTGAAGCGTCATTTGGAAGGGCGTAGGGGAAGAGATGGCAATGGTGGGCAAGTGGGCGTAGTAATTGTCACGCCTGGGATGAGCAAAGGACTGCAAGGAAAACGAAACGGCGAGATAGAGGCGGATCTCGAAAACCCAGCATACTCATTGAAACAAGAAACGACAGAGTTCCTCACGCAATTGAGTCAAGGACTTAGCGATGAGAACGATGCTCTGATTGGCCTGGTCAGAGGCACTTTGGCAACTTTGAGAAGTCTCCAGGGGCTGTCAGAGTCAGGACATATATCCGAGATGGAAGCAAGCTTAGAAAATATGGATGCCCCGAATACCGTCATGGGTGGGCCCCCGTCCTACGAAGCTCTGGCGACTAGCACGGACGAAGTGCTGGAGCACCTGCGAGGACTGCTCACAAATCCCTCTTTCGTTCCTTTAGAGGAAGTTGAAGTCAGAGAAGACGAGATCCAGAGATTAAGAGAAGGTTGGGAGAAAATGGCTGCGCGTTGGAAAGAGGCAGTGGCTTTGATGGATAGTTGGAAGAAGAGAATGGTCGATACTGGTGATACGATAAATCTGGAGGATCTGAAGATTGGATTGAACCTTGGCTCTGAAATACCGGCGGTACAGGAAACTCAAGAGAATTCGCTTTTGAGGCAAGACGAGGAAGCTGCTGAATTAAGCGGCTCGGCCACATTCGAGGACCAGCACGAACACCCCGAGGAGCCATTTATCGACGAAATGGAGGAAAATCTACAAAGTGAAGTAGACCTTGATTTACACGTAAAAGGCAGGGTTCTGAGCGACATAGATGCGAACGCTAGGCCAGATATCCCGCCACGAAAGGTGTCCTTCCAAACAATACCCGAAGAAACCTCCACGTCTATCGCAAATGACCAAGATCTTTCGTTGCTAGACTTCGCGACATACAAAGCTACGAGTCCCTCGAAGCCCAAATCACGCATCCCGCTTCAGGTAAGCACATTTCCCTTCCTGAGGCCAAATTCAGAGCTTCTCACATTTCCAATCACGCAGACACAGTCAACCGGTTTGTCGCCTGCTCGCACGATTCAACAGAAACTAGAGCGAGCAGAAGCGGAAGCCGACGAAACAAGAAGGCGAGAGGAAAGTCGGCCGCGGAAGAGCATTTCGAAAAGCACTGTCACGAAGAAATTAAAGGGTTCCAGAAGGAGAAGCACTTTGTCCCCAGAAGAGCTCGAGAATTTGGTGATGGGTATCTCTTGATGCTTGTACAAATCGTATACTGCAGTGAAAGTCCAGATATTGATGCATCTGATGATCCCCATGTCGTTGTATTTGCGGTATGTGTTCACGCTCAAACGAACCACCGTCAACTGCATTGATGCAGGTTTGCAGCTTTACGAAAGAAGTGCGGTTTCTTTGATGGCGAAGCCAATGTATCAACACATGGCTCTCCATCCTTGCTCCATTTCTGACGTCCCGTCGCCACATGCAACACACTTCTCGCCACATTATCTGCACGATCTTCTCAGCTGCGGGTCGGGTAGTTGCCGATGGTTGTAAATGGCCCCAAGGAATGTAGAGTAGTATCTGAGTGAGCAAGAGGTTTAAGCTTCTTTGGACCTCGACTGAAGAGACTCCCTATTCCTCGAACATGCAAAATCTGGACATCAGTAATTTAAACATTCATCAAAGCCGCTGTACCTTCTCTCCTCCCTCTTCATCCCTTCCCACGCCCTCATTCCAACCGGCTGCGAGCTTCACCACGCCATACGATCTCAGTCAAGAACTCCAAAGCTTTCCTTGCCTTCTTCGATTTCTTTTGAGCCTCCAGTCATGCATAGTATGACTTTGTTTTTTCCCTTGTCAACTTCACACTGGCCAAAAAACGGAACTCTTGCCAACGCGGTCAGAGGTACTCCAGGGCATCTTGCCGCGCAGTCGACGCAAACATCGTCGCATAGGACCTAGACTTCGTTGACCCTGTGGCTGCTCAATTGACTATTTAGAGATATTTTGCAGATTGAAAAGCCATGTCATAGGGGAGTGCCGTAAATGCATTTGTAGCGGACGCGATGACACGGCGCATCTCGAATCAAAGTCTCGCAGTGAGATCAGGTAAATAAAGAAAAGACGAATACAGAGTTTGACCAGTCATATCCACGACGTCCTACATATACCGACGACTCGCAGTGACCGAAAGATCTACCAATGTCCCTACTGAAACAGTCAATCTCAATCTCGTATTCTTCGGTCCACTTCACGGAGAACAGCGTAAGAGACGTAGGTGTCTCGTTCTCCTATGTTTATTTCCAAAGCCCGCGTTGCAGGTACCGAAATCTCTCACTTCGCAAGGCGTTATTCTCTGCCTGTCGGGGTTTCGCCTAGACGAGCGACCAGGCTGGTGGATTACGAGTACGGCGTATCCGAAATAAAAGTCAGGCATTTTCGGCCAAGTCGTATAACGCGGACACCTTTCCAGACTTTTGGTCGAACCATAGGTTCTCGAGGGCAGCATGATATTTAGACGGATGAAAATCAATCGGCGGCGCCGATACATCTCACTGTCGACGCAGAAAGGCTGCAAACGATAAGCCGGTGAACCCTGAGCGGCATCTGCGTTTAAGGCCCACCCCCTCGACCGATAATGGTAGCTGACCATTGGTTGATGATCAAGCGCAAGTCTAAAAAAAATCGCGCGGTTGCTGCCTGCCGTCACCTGCGCATTTCATCGATGTGGTTGGTCCAATGTTCCACTGCGGCTGAAGGAGCCACTAAAAACTGCGCACCAGCAAGACCGAGGCAGATCCTGCGCCGATGAGGCTGATACTGACCGGTGACCATGCTTGCAGATACGGAGCACAATCCCCAACCAACAATAACCACAACAATTGCAGTGTCGGTACCTACATTTCAAACATTTGTTGAAAGTCCTTGGTACGGATGACAATGACCATTGCGGCTCCGCAAGCAGGTTCAGTCAGCTAAACTTGAGACGTTTGTCTTTTCCGTGCCCGCCGGCGATGCACGCAGCGCCCGGAAGCCAAGGGATGTAGCAGTAGAAGGATGCTGAACCCGCATGCTGATCTCCAGAAGTCTGAGCGACAGCTCCACGAGAGCCAAGCCAAGCCATCCTGATATCGTCGACAATGCCTAAGGGTCATGGTCTCTCTGGAGGGATCAAACCCACAGTCACTCAGTCTTCAGGAGTGATGAGTAATCAGACACGCTTGGCTCTGGTAGTACTAGCGCGCATGGCGGTGCAGCAGTCTCGTCCAACGACTACTACTCCTTCTCTAGGCTACGATGTTGCTATTCTAATACTGAATTGTGTCCTAGTACTACTTGCAGAAAACCGCTCTGTCAGACCTCGGAAGGCCCCCACATCGCAGTAGGCGAATGGAGGTTCGGCTCAGACGCGAAGGATCGTCGTGTATCTGCATCCTTCCGACACCAAACAAAGAATTGGGGTAAGCCTATTGCGCAATTGGTCTCACTGTATCATTCCGAACCCACGGCTTCGGTTTATCAATGGCCAGGAGACTTTCTCGACCAGGGCGAGCTGAAATGGTTGGCTCCACAGGATGTTGGGATCATGCTAACAACTCTTAAAGTTTTTTTCCCCTTAGAACCTTGGGGCTGTACGTGTTTGACTTGGTATGTGACTTCTAGATTTCGTATCTAAGCATCGATATTCGGAATATGCCTCTCCTTCTCTCGGGGATTGCGATGGATTTTGCAAAGGATGCCTAAGTATCTTCGATGCCTGGAGTGCCCAATTTCTACGGCGTGTATCTGAGTGGTTACATATTAAGGACTTTATATAGATCCGACTTTCCCATTTTGCACGTGCCTCTCTCTGTGTCATGCTGTGTGTGTCATCGCAGGCTTCCGCTGTCACACCTTTTAATTCTATAATATCTGTCTTTATTCTTATTTTGCCTCATCAATACCATTCATACTATAAGTACAACCAGAAAACAAGAAGACGCTGAGCGCCAGCAAAAACAATCAATTCCTGTTTCAGTCACTCTTACCTTGAAAGCCATTAAGAAAGCCATTACCGTTACCGCCACCATCATGTGTATCAAGGTAGTCGAACGCTACGCAGTCTGTCGTTGCATCTACTACAGTCACGCTGTTGATGCCTGCCCTGCCTATGGTCGCCGTGGCCACAACGTCAAGACACAGGAGGTCTTAGTCGGCTACACGTGTACAAGACACTCGGCCCACGGCTCTCGCTCTGGATCCTCTCATCAATACAACTATCCTGACTCTGGCTATGCCAGCGGCAGCACCGGCGGACGCAACGCTGATGGAAGTTTTCGTCGGTAACGAAAGCTCAACATTCTGGACGGCATGGAAGTTCTGGAGGACCACGCAATTCGGAATTGCCAATCAGACAGGCAATGAGGAGAGAAAATGGCAGAGACTGTCGACAAGCGTTCTTGGGGGCGCAAGTCCCCTGCCTTAGGACCATAAGACTATCGAATCGACATTGACGACTTCGCTCAAATGAGTTCCTTCGTACTTCACTTTTCCTACGGATTCACGACGAGGGGAACGGCAAAGCTGGGCTTTGCGGCCTTTTACGATATGACGATTTCCACTGTTATTACAACAACGAGCGGCGGGATTATTGACTGCGTCATATGATCATGCCAAGGGTAGGACTGGGGAGGAAGTATTTGGTCTGGAACCATCTAGGGGAGAATTATGATCAGGGGCCAATAGGTTCGATGAATGGAACGACCGGTCAATGCAGGCATGATCGAAGCATATCAAAAAGGGGCATTTTCCTTGGGCGTTAGCGATCACATGAGCGTGTACTATTAGCGGTTGAGTCATTTTTTTTTGCCTTGATACCATTTACATCGTTTGAAGCCGCAAGACTCAAAAGCTGCAGGCAGCAATACTAGCGTCTGGGACGGTAGGAACCTAGAAGAGAAGTCGTTGCGAAGGCAGAGCCTAGGAAGCGCATGAAGGATTGAGTCCTGTTGATCACGCTTCGTATAAACGTATAGATGTCAATTGCTATAATTACACCTCGGATCGTTGTCTAAAAATGACTCAATTGTACGTACCTCCGTAAGGTGGTGAGGTACTTACGAGTAGGATCGATAGGATTTGGGCGGATCTCACGGCCAATTAGAGTGCTTTGGGATTCTGCTCGTCAGCCTTACCGGTCGCGCTTGCATACGATGCACTAAACTCCTTTCTCACTAGTATCCGTGGCCACCTTTTCCAGGGCTGGGTCCCCGAATTTATTTTCTCCGCTTAACGAATCCTCGTTTACTCTCCTTTACTTTCCTTATGTTTCCTGTTATGAAGAGATGGCTCTTGACATGTAATTTCGTCTATGCACGTATGAGAGTGACAAGGCGAAGAGGGTCGCAATGTAGCGATCCGTTTGCACGTTTCCGCAAGCGTACATTCCTTGAACAAAAGCTAATAGTGATGCCTTTAGCAGTCAAATGCGTCCTTAGTACATACTAGCCAGAACCATGCTTTCAGTCCTCTGTCTATTGTAACGATTGAGTGTTGCTCATACCTTCTTTGCCGGTACTCTTTATGGAGTCATCTGCTTTGCATACCACTCAAGCATGGCCAAGGCCGATATTAACATCTCCCTGCCTCGGGCCCCAGATCATCCAGATGTTGTAATGTCTGATCCTGCTGATATAATACCCGAAGAGAGAGACGACCACCAAGGAACGGTACCGGAGAGTAAACCCAGTGATACCGCACAGATAGGATCAGTGGCCTCTGAAAGTCCGAAGAGCGGTTCTGAGAGTTCGAGCTTCTCATACCATTCCGAGACTTCGACAATTGCCCACGAACAGACACCCTACGTCGACTTCAAGCTGCAAGTGGAGGAGCTATGTCACTTGTTATGGCCTCTTGTGCCCCCTCCTGTGCCCACAAGACCTCTACCAGAGCAGTCTCCCCGTGCCTCTGGTCATCGGTTCTCTGGCCTCCTTAAATCCAGAAAACTTCATCGACTGAAGTCTTCATCCCCCCTTGCGGCCGATGAGACGTCTAAGCCCCTTCTCAAGGAGTTCATTATTGAGCGGATGACTGGTGGCACTTTCAATCGGGTCATCGGCATAACAGTCATTGATCCTAACGCTGACCGTCCTGAAAAGCTCATTTTGAGGGTACCACGCATAGCGTGGATGTCCCGACCCGATCGTGAAGTTGCTACCCTGCGCTACGTTCGCCAGCATAGCTCCATTCCGGTTGCAGACGTCAAGGCCTCTGACTTCGACTGTGACAATCCCTTGAAAGACCCATACGTTGTCCAAAGCCGGATTGCTGGGACGGACCTCCACACAGCTATACAGAACGACCTTACCCATCAGCAATGGTGTGTAATCGCGAGGGAAATCGGCCGGATAATGCTTAAATTCCAAGACATGAGTAACCCCGTCCCGGGCCTTATTGAACAGGTCACCAAAGACGACGGGGTCCAAGCCTTCGTCATCGCACCGTTTGATATCAAACCACCGTTTGAAAAGGACTGGAAGCTGAAGCAGGCATCTCCTTTATTCAATGCAGACAACTCCAGAGCACTCGAATACTATGAGAAGAGCACGCTCGAATTTTTCCTTACTCAATTTGGACGTTGGAGAGCTGAGGAGCTACGAATAAACCCGACTGAGATCCTTCATCCGCACTTTATGGAACGTCTCGCCGCCACCGCATCTCAGATGGACAGACTTGGCTATTTGGGGGATAACAAGAACTGTTTAAGTCACCTCGATCTCGCAGCTCAAAACATCATGGTAGAAGTTCGCTCGGACAAGGATATCACTGTTACTGGCATTCTGGATTTTGATTCAGCTGTTTTTGCTCCTACGTTCGTCTCTTGTTATCCACCTTGGTGGCTTTGGCAAGATGAGACGCAGCCGGGTGATGCTATGGTGGATGAAAGCCAATCTAACGAAACACCACCGGATCCAGAACTGGTAGAGATCAAGCGCATATTCGAGGAGACTGTCGGAGACGAATTTCTCCGTTACGCCTACCAACCGCAGTACCGTTTGGCAAGAAAATTGTTCAAAATCGCCTGTCATGGTAACCGTTCAAACGAGACATGGAAAAACATCGAAGACTTTCTGCACGAGTGGGATGCCTTCTACAAAGCGGAAGCAGAAGACTACCATACACAGGACGAGGAAATCTCTTTGGACTCTGAACCTGAAGATTAACATGACACTCAAGAGCAGAGGGACTTCCAGAAGGGCAACGATTTGTAGCGATGGAATGATCCCCGAGGCAGACCGGAATAGCTAGTGGCTGTGCGCTAGACCTAATCAATCAAGGCTTGCCTCTCTGTCTTCTTTGTGTGTGATCTTACCGGAGGCGGCGTCTCGAAGACTGCTGAGGTCTTGACTGCAAGCAGAGCCTTACCCTTCGACGCGGTTTCTGTTCATTATCTTGTCGGGAGACGTCAACCCAATGCAGCGTATTGACAGACAAAGGTAGGAAGTCTTTCTCCTGACCACCTTTTTATTCTCTTACAAGAACGCTGCAATGGAGTCACCTTGTACGTCTTTCCCATTTCACCTATTCCAATCCGACATATTGCTTTCCTGTGTAAGTCGATCCATACCAATATGACGTTCTAAATCATATACCCCCTTTAAGGTTCTGCCCAAGCTTCGAAGGATGCCACACATCAAAGGCAATGCGGGGACGACTGCAGGGACTGTACACCATTGTCCAGGTCGAAAGATTGGATCATATGTGAAACTGGGTCCTTTTCGTGGTAAGAAGGAGAACGGCTATTGCCTGACGCATCAGATACCATGTCTCGCCCCTGCATGCCGGGAGAAGAACTGGGCGAAGCTAAAGTATGAGCCATGCAGCCTTTGCGAACAGCGCCAGAAGGTACGCCTTGGTGGAAGCGAATGTATCCTACCGTTGGGCTGCACTGATACGAAACTACTAGCGAGCGGACCAGCCTGGGGTTAATCCACGCCGTGAGGCCAGCGAAGCGAGAGCCCAGGATCGAATAGACAACAAGGGGCAGAAAAAGGGGGGGAGGAGATAGACCTACACAAGCGACCCCTGTCGGGTCAGCGATTCACACCAGACGCATTTGTCGGTTCCTAGACTGTCTTTTATGTGCTAGCCTTGGCAGGAACGGAGCATGTGAAGGTATTGGATTTTTGGGCATTTTTGGAACAATTGGAGTGCACCTTTGTATGCGCAATATTCAATGCGTGGTGGGAATTATTGTCTGCTTTAAATAAGACGATGTATGGATGACTGAACGGGGGTGTAAGAGAACGTAGCAATATCCATGCATAGGGAGGGTCTCCATACTTCTGGCCGACGTCACTGTTGACTGGCCAGTCTCACTACATCCTCCTCGAACTTTTTCGGAGAAGTATGTTGACACCAACCTCTTTGCATATTGCACCCCCGTGAGCAATATGCTCGCAGTTGGTGGGGAGCTGAAAGCGGTCTGGAGGTACATTCGCTAGTCACCGCTTTATACAAAGCACAGGGCTATCTGACGTAATGCTTTCAGGTAGTCTCTCTGTGCCAGTTCTGGCTGTTGCGGATTGCCATTCGACAGCGATGCAGCAAATGTGAAGTTATCTGCAGGCTTTCGCTATATTTTCGTACGACCAGACCCTGTCGTCTACTATAGTAATAGATATGAGACGTTATCATTGTCATAAAAAGGGCATTATGCTCTTGGCCGCTGTGTTGCAAGCCTATTGGCTCCAGGATAAGTTCTTTGAATTGGTGTCCATGCTGCAAACGTGTATGCGATTTATGAGTCTCGTGAGGAATGAGTGTTGCCACCTCAACTAGCCATTCCACGCGATTTATCATTCCAAGGGCTCTATGCATTTACGATTGTTTCTTTTGGCGCGTCTTCTCTGTCCACCAGCCTTTTGGCCTTTCCAACAAAGCTTACCCACATGAGGCTTTCCCTCTTGGGCCTCGGGCTTCTTGCTCCCACGGCTTCCCTAGGTCAGGTAGTCGTGACTGTATGGGTGGGAACCGGTGATTGTTCCCCTACTGCGGGCGCAGGTGGCTCAGGCGCTGGAGGTAGCGATGATCGCTTTAGCACTGAACCATTTGCCTACACAAGTACTGGTACCAAGAATTCCATCCATCCTCTCATACTAGCGTCTGTAGCCTCCGAACCTACAACAGCAGTCGTAACGAGTACCGACTCCAACGGTGCTTTCACTACTCTCACGACCATCTCCATCTACCCGACCACATCAACAATAGGAGTGCCTCAGCTTGGCCTTGCGACAGTTGAAACGGACATTACGACGACAACAGATTCATTGAGATCTACTGCAATTTCAGTCAGCCCTTATGTCAGAATAACCCCGGATATTAAGGCTTCAAGATATACCATCAACCCAGCCTACGTAGCCTCCGAAACGACAGCAGTGGCCGTAACAAGCATCAACTCAAACAGTCCCGTCAGTACTTTAACCGCCACGTCCCCAGTCTACCCCAGTATATCAGCGACTCGATCGCCTCAGCCTGGTCCAGTAACTTTTGGAACCAACAGTACGGCGACAATAAACTCACTGCAGTCTACTGCGGTGGCCACGACCACCTATGTCAGCACCAATTCAAACGGTGTTCTCATCACTCTCACCACCAGCACCTCAACCTACTTGACCACATTGTCAACAACAGGATCGCCTCAGCCTGGCCCGGCGACTGTAGTAACCAACGTTACGACAAAACCAAATACGGAAAGGTCCAATCTTAGCACTGGAGCTGCTAACGTCAGTACTGGAATTCCTGGAGGCAGTCTGGCAACATCGTCAACGAATGCAAGCTTCTTCCCTACCACAACCACCTCCCCAGCCACAAACACCGGCCTCGCCTGCAGTGATGACAACACCACCTACGTTGACACTTTCGGACTTGAATATAACATCAGATGTGGATCCATTTTTGCCAATGCGGATGGTGCCTCCTCACCGGCCCACGCCGACACTTTTGTCGGTTGCATCCAATACTGCAGCCTTCTTGAAAATTGCGACGGCGTCACTTACCAAGGCACGAACTGTACCCCGATCGCGGATTTCAGGGGCTACGATCCCGAGCCCGCAGCCGAAGGCACCGCTCTGCTGACCGCTGCTCCCGCGGGCGGTCCCAGCAGCGGCGCCGTCACGCCCGACGATCTCTGCGCCGAAGGTTTCGACGGCCAACCCTACACCGATATATTCCAGTGCACGTGGACCGTCTTCTGCAACCAGACCATCGGAGGCACGCCTCTCCAGGCGACGATCCAAACCAACCTCGAGGCCTGCATCAATTATTGCGCCTTCTACGACGGCTGCGAATCGGTCTCTTTCGAGGGCGACGGCGGCTCCGTGGCGGTTGGCGGGGCCAGACCGGTTGCGAATTGTTATCCCATGTCCAGCATTGGTTCTGTAAGTCAGGGAGGTAGTTCTGCGGCTGCCAGCCTCGTCGGCACTTGTAATGTGAGTCGTCTTGTTCCTAGATGCTGTGGCTGCAGATGCTTATTCCCGCCAACAGTGGTCCGGGAACCAGTGAGATCCGCTCAGGGGGTTGCTTGGATGGATTGGGATAGCGCCATTATTTTGGGCATCCTCTATGTTAGGATCTTTCGTAGCTTTCCGTACCGCCATCTTTGTATTCTCGAAGCATTGTTAGTATCAAAGGCATAACCAATACCATAAAACTCGATCCCATGTGACCCTTGTACAAAAAGCGTTTTAATCTATGATGCCCCTTTGACGCTAGAGTAGGTATCCCCACCAATGGTAGTAAATCTCTGTTCAATACATACACCATCGTACAGTCTTCGCCTATCATGCCTCCGGCGGGGCAGCAACTCTATCAGGCACCTCCGGCTTCACATTCGTAACCGCGCCCAGCAAATCCTGAATGACCTTATCCCCAGTCTTTTTCCCCGCCTCCTTGATGCCCTTCAGCTGCTCGTCCGCATCTTTACTGGCGTCTTCTTCCGCTTTCTTGTTGCCGCTCGTGTGCTGTCCCATTGTTCCGTCGATCAGCTGCTGTGCTTGCTACGAGCATAGAACGGCCCTTTGGGTTGGGGGTTTTGGGTGGAATGAAAATAGCACCTTTTTCTCAAATTCCTTGAACTCGTCATCTTTCTTCTTCCGGTAGTCTTCTATCTCTTTTTGCGCTTCGTTCTTGGCGTCTTTGACACGTTTCGATCGGTCTGGAGTCCGGGGTTAGGACGGCTGAAGATCAAAGAGGGAGGGGGGAGCGCCGTAGGCATACATTCTCTAGCTGTGAAGGGTCAGTAGATGTACAGTAAACGTATTGACAAGCCTTGAAGTGCGTGCCTTTTTGGACTATTATCTGAGCCTCTCTCTCGGCCTGTACTAGAGTTTTAATACCGCATCTCAGGGAGGCAGAAAGCTGTCCTTACGTCGAGGAGGGTTTGGATACCCTTGGAATTTTGCGCAGACTGCGACATGTCAGCAAAGGGTTACCATCCAGCAGGCTCTCGAGCCCGTACCATCTTTGCGCGTGTCTGCCCGCGGGTTCGTAGATATCAAAAGAAAGTTTGGTGATCGAGGCCCGTGGAAGTCCGCGAGGTCGGAGCTTCAAAGATCCCTGTCTCCGCCAAGCGTCATCATCGCCCTCCCACCAAAACCCTCTTCACACGACACTATGGCATTAAGTATTTGACGGCTACGATCTCAAAGATATGTCCAGAGCGGCGAAACTCACGCTTGCGGGTACAGCTATAGGAGCGGTTGGGATCGTTGCGCTTGTTCACTACCAGCAGAACTCGGAGAAAGCCGTGAGCCTTCCTTTCGCGAAAGGCCCCTTTGCCAGCCCGCCATGTCTTGTTCAAGCGGCTTACGTTCTACAGGCGATGCATGCCGGAGTGGTACGGGATATCGAACAGCAAAGGATCAAGAAAGAACGGCAGGCGGATTTCGAGATGCAGAGGGCGCTGGAGGAAGAGTATAGGAAGGTACAGCAGGTGCATGATGGGGACGGAGAGCGGGAGAAGGCTGGGCATAGGGGCTGATGCTGCGCTGGGAGGGTTTGAATCCGATGGCATTTGATGGTCAAAGTATATGCGGGGAGAAAGCCGATATCTTTGTTTGCCAGACCTGGAGGACGGACTTGTCTACCAGGGCAAGAAAGGCGAAAAGTGGCTTGTCTCCGTGGATGGAGATCACTCCGGATTTGCTTCTTCGAGGAGATAAGCTCGCGGCTGCGTATAGAGTGAGTGAGTGAGTGAGTGAGTAGGGTTCGGTATGGGTGAGGAAAGAGATGTTGTATTTGGGGGAGTTGCAGAAAGTGCGACTGATCCAGTGGCTCTCAGAGTTGGTGTGTACGGAGTACTCGTACTTGCTTGGTATATAAATTGAAGGAGGATCGACGATGCAGAGATGTTATTATGCTATCATCATGCATACCAATTATTGCTAACAGTATCAACACTTCCTCATCGTATGTATGACTTACTCGTACTGAAAGACAAAAGACAAAACCCCGTGGCTGGACCAATCATGTGATTACCCGCCAGACTTTCGCTTCAACTTCAAACATACGCCACACCTCGAGATACTTATACGTTATTATTACCCCTCACCTACCTATCACCTTTCAAACAATACTTAGGTACAACATACTCTATAGGTCGGTCTATTATGGGCATGTGTCATGCCTGCTCAGCCTACCGTTTTCAAACATGATGAATAACATGAACCATTCCCCGGCGGCAGCTTCATCTTCACCCGCCGCTTCTTGTCTTGATGCATTGTTGTCGCAATCATCCAGGGTGATGCAAAGGAACATGCAGCGCCCATCAAGCTGCTGCTGCGGTAATCTGCACTGCGCTTACCTCGAAACAAATGATGCGGCTCTGCAAGGACTCGAGAATCAACTCGAGAATGCTGCACGCATTGGCCAAGTAAGTGCTGACATCATGTTCTTGATCTTGGAAATGAGAGAATCCTTCCACCACCCGTGCCATGAATGCATCTGAACACCTACTCACATCAATATTACCTTTATATAATCAAGCTTGCATTCATTCTTCAAGCAACAAACACCCTCTAAGCCTGTTGATAGGCATGTCGCTGACCTTCGCCCTTAAGGCACTGCTCGCGCGTCATGAGGCATACATTGCAGAAGCGACGGAAGACCGACGCTGCATGCTCAGGAATATCGAGAAGCTTGAGTCAGACAAAAAAGTGTTAGAGGTCTCGAATGCGCGAACAATAGAAGAGAATCGTTACCTCTTAGACCAGCTAGAAGACATGAACGATACGGTCTCCAACTCCGACGCCCAGATCCTATCACTCAATGCAACACTTCAATCTACGCGCAAAGAACTCGAGCGGCTCACGGTGCTTGCTACGCAAAGCTCACACCTGGAAGCACAATTGACAATCATGGAGTCGGAAGCAGCTGAGCTTCATCACCAACTAGCGTCTAGGGAAGAGAAAGAGCAAACGGCGGTACAACGATGGCAGAGCGCCGAGCGGACTATCAGTAATTTGAAAGACCAGGTGGATCGAATTGACAGGGAGGCACGAGAGGAACGCTCGAGGCACACTGAGGTTGTGAAGCGATTTGATAGGCGCAGAGCTGTCGAAGTGGAGCTCGAGAATGCGAATGGACGCCTCAAAGGAGCTGTGGCCGCGTCTACGGCTGGCAGGGATGGAAGCAATAACGTTGTCTCGCATTTTGTTAAGGATATCCTCCAGGACAATGCCAATCTGCAGTTGGGGATTGTGGAACTGCGGGAGATCCTGATGGGTTCTAATGAGGAGGTGGAGAACCTCCGAGAGCAGATGATGCTGCATCAGCCTATTCAACCGCAATTTGGACGATCGGGATTACGAGAAGAACTCAATAGTGAGCTTGCGAAAACGCCTACCAACGAAGGTGTACTTTCACCTGACTTCCATGTTCACCACCATTATCACGCAGCGCCCAAAGTCAAGACTGCGAGAGAAAGGCCGGTTGGACTTGCAAGGACTAAGAAGAGGCGTATCATCACCTCGCCTGGACTTCAAACACCATCTTCTGGTACTCAGACACCTCGCAGACCGCGAACAGCAGGCTCCTCTGCTGCTACTATACTGTCACAAACGTCCGTCACCATTCCCCCGGCTCGGTCGCGTCGATGGCCATCACAGTCCTCGCAAGCTCCCTCGTCTTTGCCGAGCTCTCCTCAATCCGCGTTCAGGAACTCCTCGGTGTTTGACACTATGGATGATTACACGTACTCATCAAGACCAACCACACCCGGCTCTATATCGCCCAGCCTCAACCCTCGTTATCCCAAGCGTAACTCGGACGTCTCGACAAGAGGTCTAACTGCACAAACAGCGCCTAACGTACCCCAGAGCATATCAGGTACACTGCAGGCCGCGGACCGATGTGGCATGGATGATTTTACCGAGAGTATAAAGTTTCATCTATTAGACCACAGCACCATTCACGAAGAACCAGAAGACGAGACCACGATATCTTTCTTGGATAATCACTTCGACCCATACAGGAATGCCCAGCAGGCGTACCCTCGATTGCATCGAGCTTCGTCACACGAAAGCATACTACCTCGCCGAGAGATTGAGATCCCAAAATTACGAAGCAAACGCTCGCAAGGCCTCACTCCCCGATCTTCGTTTGGCCCATCTGCCGCCTCTATCGGGCCTGTGACAAGCTCCACAGCTGCTATCGCTCAAACATCTAAGCGCGACCGAAGCTATGACAGCAGCAACTATAATCGCCTACTTCTTAGTCATGCTTCATCAAGCTCGGCTTTGCCTGCGTCTACTACCACAGCTGAGAAGTCCACTTTGAGTAAGCGTGTCGGCGGATGGGTGTTTGGCAAGTGGGGTGTTGCTCCCGCTAAATCGACCGAGAATCTTCGAGCCGTAGATGCTTTGAGTGCTGCTGTCAACGAGAGATCTATAGACAAGAAGAAAGACGGATTGGACCGCGGTAGGAAGGCAGAGAACCGGCTTTCGACTCATATCGAGGCACTGAGCATTGATAAGGCGCTGCTTCAGGAGTCTTTGGAAGGGTGACGGCTTCTTCGGTTTGATCATGATTCGATGTTTGATACCCATCTACTTTGCTCGCAATCTATGCAATTTCGACCAGTCGCACGGGACTCCAACTTGCATGTGACTGGCATTGACCGCTGACGGAAAGCTAAAATGGAAATGATGAATAGGCTCTAAACCTCGATCTGCTGAATGTACGATCTGGAAATAGGCTAGGGTAAAGGTCATGAGGAAATCTTTACCGCCGCTCCTGACAAATACTACCATTCGATGAACTTTTGTGCGGAAGTGTGTCCAAAGGCAGGATGATGCGGAATGCATACTACCCAAGTGTTCGAGGTCTTTCAAACGAGAGAATGCTACCAAAGTGCGGACTGACGAAAGGATCGACTCTCTTCTTGCACGGACCAGAATCAAGCGTGTAAGACTCGTCAGTCGGCGTTAAGAGATGAGTACGACACTCAACAGTATGCCCATGAGCAGGTGCTGATTACGAGCCAGAACAGCCGGACACCCTTTCTACGAGAAATAGAGCTAAAGATGTTGTCTCCATCTAATCACGTATAGCGATCCAAATACCCAATCGGAGAGAAACACAAGCCCTATAAAACCACATGCGCAATTAAACATTCCAGTCCCGCACTCTATATCTAATTCTCTGATCCTTCCGATCCTCCGTCTCCTTTACCGCCAGGAGGTAACTAGTGTGGGTTTAATTGGTCTATATTAACCGAATTGCAAAACACGATTCGTGTTGGTGTCACACTGTGTTAACAGTTCCGTATCTTCCCCGTCATGACCAAAGACGGGGCTCATGAAGTGTTAGACCATGATTGGCCTTAAGGCTCCAGACATTCAACACCGGAGGCGTTGAGTCTTCGACACCTCACGCTAGTATCGTGGCATGTCCCACTCAAAGATCTTATACCGGGTTGCTATTCACTGAGAACCAAAAAGTGGGAATTCAAGCTTGCACCTTCTTTAGATTACAGAGACCTAAGGTAGCTTCCGTGGAGCCTCAACCTGACATGCATTCTCATCGATCTGAATGTACGTCAGCATCAGCAATTCCATCACCGAGTCTCGACGGCTTATATTCGGTCACCGAGGGTATGCGACCCTTATCATTAGCACTATTCCACATGAGCTGACCTCCCGCCAATAGCGGGATTCGACACTGTGAGGGAGCCCATTCCTGGGATAACAATCAACACCCTCCTGGCCAAGCATGAGAAATTCGCAAAGGCGTGGAAAGCCTCAGAGACTTACCGAGAGCTGCACGAGTTCTTCACCAACGTCTTACTCAATATTGATACCTTTCGGATCAAGTTGTGCTTGTGCCTGTGCCTTGGGAGCCTCACGGCAGACTGGCCACGCATGGAAGGATGTGATCGGGTGGAGGAACAGGGAGGTTCATGCACTACCTCCCTGTCACAGCTGGTAGCTTTCGAAAGCTGGATCGAGCTGCTTAGTGAGCACTGGGCCTAGAAATTTCATCAAGCAGGGACTCACAGGCGTCTGCCATCTCCAGAACCGAAGCACCCTATCGAGCAGATGTACATGCAGGACCCGAGGTTCAACGACCTTGACGTTGAGTTCCTTGAATCGAGAGGCTTTACCGTGATCGACGCTCCTGCATCGGACAGGTATATGTCTCAGTTCACCTTCCTCTACACGCCAGGCGGAGAGCAAGACCCCGTCATTTCAGCCGTTGGCGCCGCCCACCCCGCGCTCTACATCGGCAACGACCTTCGAGACCACCATTACATCACGGTAAACCCTGACATCTTCTCCGGCGGATACAGGTAAGCCGTGCATTCACCTAGCGAAACCTCCCTCGATCCCAACTTCAAGCTGACCTCACTCCCAAGGCCGACGCTGCAAGAGCAAATAGCGAACAGCCTTCCGGCGGCGGCGCCGCTGCAGCGCCAGACCGTGCTACCGTTCATGAACCGGCGCATCCTGAAACCCATGCCCCGGTCCGATCTCGCGGCGTGGCTTGAGGGTGAGATCATGTACTACAAGCCGGCGTCGGATCGCGAGCTGGTCCCGGTGGCGTTCACCAAGAGCGACGAGGAGCTCTACGACGATGAGCGGGCGGAGGCCTACTGGGGGGCGCAAAGGAAACGTGCGGAGGAGGAAGACGGAGCGAGCGGGGAGACGCCGGGAACGGTTCGACCTTAGTGGAGATTGCCCGGTCCTATGATGCAGGCTTGGCTTGCTGCAGAGGTTCAGGAGAGAAATCAGTCCACCTCTGCTGTAGAGATGGAGAGAACCTGGAGGCTTTGTTTGACATATCAGAGATGTGACTGTGCCTTTAGGCCTTTCGCTATCTTCTTGCGTCTAGCCGACCCTAACGGCGGAATGGTGAGCGGAGAGCGCACGCACTCCGGACCGATCAGTAGTACACATATTCTACAATGATACCAGTTTCTCCCACCCCTTTCACCGTGTTTGAAGCTTCCTGCTAACTTTCCGGCATTGCCATTGAAACTCCTAGCGACAGCTCTCAGATTTTATACCGTTGACAGACCAGGCTGATCCTATACCACTGCGAGGAGATCCAAGGAAGTCAAAGACGACATTTAGAAGCCGAAAAAAAACAACTCATGTCTTCGTTTGAATGACAAGCATTCTGTCCTGTCACGGTGGTCGTCTTGCGAACCTAACATCGCGCTAGACTTTCAATGATTTTAGCGCGTCATCTCTTCCTTCTGTCACGAGTACAAGTGTGTTTCGAAGAAGCGCGAACAATCGAGTCCATCTAGCCGTATGCGGTCGGTGTCTGGAAGTGCTCGCTCTTTTCCCCCCGCTCTTTTTGCACGAAGAATATCGTCTGCCAGAACGAGTGGTCACGGAAGGTTCAAAGGCGGATGGTATGGCACCGGCCGTTTTGGATGCTGGGTGGGGTAGGTAACACCAGTCGCGGTATGATTTATCTAAAAAGCTGTCTGGTTCGCTCGATCTTCCACTGCTACAGATATTGGACTTTTCTCCGGCTGCACGCTAAGACGGAAACGAAAAGTACCGTCCAAGCGCTTTGCATCTCATCCACCAGATCTGAACAAGTAACGAGGATGCCGCAAATTTATGCTTGGAGAGCGAGAGCTCTCTGACTGAATCTTAGGCTTGAAAAAAGGTGACGCTAGTCATTTGGGTCTCCCCCTAAAGGATTCTTTTCATATCTGAGCAGGGACCAATCTTGGAGAGAGAGTAAGGCGATTCGTTCTGCTCAGTATCAATTGGAATTTACTCGCGCACGGCGTGGGAGAATACATCTGCAAGAGCGCAGAAGAGGCGAGGAGTACTGATTTCTGTGGAGGCATATTCGCGTCCATTATTTTGCGTTCGAAAGTCGCTGGAGGGGGTACGGGTAT
The DNA here is from genome assembly GCA_003184365.1 of Evernia prunastri. NCBI lineage: Eukaryota > Fungi > Ascomycota > Lecanoromycetes > Lecanorales > Parmeliaceae > Evernia > Evernia prunastri. The sequence continues at coordinate 119,910 of NKYR01000046.1, forward strand.
TATCTGGGCGGTGGAGAGCTCAAGTCTACCATGATCAAAGACGACTTTTGATCGGATTGTGGATTTGGGGGACTCTGGCCCACTGGCGGCCTATGGCTCTAGGAGAACGGCTGGCCTCGTGCAAAGTGCTATCTTTCGGACGACTTACCCTCTGATACTACTAACCTCCACGATCGACAGCCCGGGAAACGTTATTGTTATACAGGGTCGCGCTCTATGTGACCAAAAGATTGTCCTTTTGTCTTTGAAGACCGAACCTCAGCACCGCTCGCCTGTTGAGAGAGAATCAGGACCCTTGAACCATACGACTAGTACCACGCTGACTCTCCTCGTCAGACCTAGCGTATCCACCTTATCGAGTCCGGTTATCCACGTGGGTTCATGAGGGCGGCGCGGCTGCGGTCACCCGAGGTCTGATTGGGGATGAGGTCGGGGCACATTTTTGTCTTCTGGGCGTCCAGGACTTTACGCCAACCTCTGTGACCACAACGGTTCTACTGCAGCTGGTTGATCTACAAGATATTCACGGGCACAGGGGTAGCTTTCAGACATCTGGATGCTGATGTTGATGCTTCTGGTAGGACAGAAACCGAAATCCTCTGAAATTAATCTACCCTTGCAAATGCTTCTCGACGTCTTTAAAGCAAAGATTCATATCCTCTAAGAGGCTGCGCCGATGTCGAAATCTGCCCACCACGACACGCCAGATCTTTCTGTCAACCGCCTCTCGTCGGGAATGAATCACACGATGGATTATTATGTCCCGCCCCGAGGCCGTAGCCCGCTCTACAGCGCGAATCCCAGGGAGCAACCCCGGCTCAGTATCTCTCAGACTCTTCCAACGTCTGATATGCTCAGGTCTATAAAAAGGCGGTTTTTCCTCGTTATAGACTTTGTGAGCATGCGTGTAAGCCATCGTCGCTTCGTTAGGCAAAAGCTCCCATCCTTCAATGAGTTCGGAATTCCGCAAGCACATTTCTCTAAAATCCGAGCTGACAGCCATTAACGCGCCACGGGTTTCGACGTCTTCTATGTTCTCGATGATGAGGCGATAGATCTCCATAGGAAAGCATCCCCAAGCGGGTGCTGAGAGCGGCCCCGGAGTTCGCGTTGAAGGATCGAGGAAAAGGGCTAAGGCAAGGAAGGACGGCTCGGTCTTGTTGATCTGGGGAAAGAACTCCAAATTGGCCGTTTCACAAAGGTCAAAATAAATGCTCCCACTACCCTCCTCGTCGTATTCAGGGTCCCAGTCTTCGATTTCATCGTTCTCGCTCTCAGTGCCGTTAGGGTCATCATTCTGCCGAGCCTGTCTCTTATCTCTGGCATACTTTCTCGCCGCAATATGCTCCTTACGCCGCAGTAACTCTTTGAGCTCGGATGTTGAAAACCGTTCTCGCGGATCCTGGGAGGGTTGATCTCGGAAAACGAAAAGAGGGAGTGGTTTAGTATGCTGCACCTTGTCACCCGGAAACACTCTAACAAGGACGATATGGGCGATGGAAATCAGCAGTGCATCGACAAGCTGCTGTAAACAGGTCTCGCGAGCACGTTGGACGACTCTAGCAACTCCTTCGGAAACGATGTCGGGGTTGTCTAGCCGTGCGACCAGGTGTACCAATACGCCTTCGAACCAGTACATGCACGATTTAGGGGCAGAACCGGCAGGATTATCATTAAGGTGTGAACCAACACCCATGTGGGCGAGGAATTCTGGTCCCCCGTCATCATTAGTGCTATTCATCAAGTTCGCGCTGCCATGAGTATCATTGTCGGCTATTCGCACGTCCTCCACGAGGGAAACATTCTGGCGGCCAGAGGCCAGGCAAAGAATGGTGAAGGCGATCTCCCGGAAAGGAAATTCATCGGGCTTCCATCCGAGGAGAAGGTGAGCAAGCACTTGCCATTGAGCTCGTTGGAAAATTTGAAAGAGCCTGGCGCAGAAGAGTGGTTCGTGTCGCTGTGTGGGATGTAACCCGTTGATTCCTTTTGCTGTGACGACTTCGATATTCAGCTCCTCATACAGCCGAAGCAATTCCGCATCTGGAGAATCCGACCTTACAACTACGCTTGTGATTGCGTGTTCGGGTAACAGATATGGCAGCAGAAGTCGCTGTCCAGTGTCAGTCTTCGCCAGCGCCTCTATCCATCCAACACTCGATATGTCTCCCATGTTGAAATGAGCACCGTGATCGACACTAAAGATTTCCCTATCAAGATCGATGACATAAACCCATTCAATCATTCTATCGTTAAATATTGGCTCATACGAAGGGAGCGGAAGTTCGACCGAATAGTCACAAGCATCATAAAACCAGTACAGCGTTGCTCCTTCCGACACCTCACTTGCAGTCTCTGGATGCTGACCATCGAATTCTCCGTCGATCGTTTCTTCTGCGCTGGGACGCTTCACATGCAGGAAGTTTTCGAGGGCTGAATCCCACTCGGAAGCCTTTGCGCGCTGCTTGGCTAGCCATTTCTGGTATTCCTCTGGATCGCTGGGGATCTGGCTCACCAGATCTGCGCCATAGCCATCCGGGTAGCTGTCATAATGGTTATAAAAGCAATAGTATCGCCCGCGGAAGCGAATGATTTTATAGCCTCGGGTGCCCATGACGGCTGTGTCTCGAGAGATTGAAGGAAAAGAAGAAGCTTAGAGACCCTTACGAAGATTAAATGTGCACGACAAGGAGCGCGGTATGACTCACTCAGCACGTACATAAAGCGGTGAGGGGTTCTTCATGCGGCTAACCAGATGTCTCAGTGGCCTAGAAATAGGAGCAAATCTCCCATGCGCAACCGGCATTAAGGATCACCGTTTTTTCATTACGCTTGACGCTACGTCACATGATGGAGGTGAACAAGGCAGGTGACGAGAGCCCACCAGGTATCGCTAAGTAGCTATTACTAACATTTGAAGGATCTCAGTCCCTCTCTTTGCATGGTTTTCCATTTTCTCTTTCTATAAACATTATGCAAAGTCGCAACGAGGAGGCCGTTCGCGAAACAGCTGTAGCTGATGTGGGCTCGGTTTGCGTCGCTTCTCGTCACCGTATCAATCGACGCAGGCGTCAGCCTCCTGCAAGCATTTTTCAGTCAAGGCACACGGGAACCGAACCCTGCGGTTCTTCCCATAAGAAGATGTATACTTGATCTCGAAAGAGCGCAGTGGAGGTTCGACGTGATTGCGTGCTAAGTACATACGTCTCGAAGCAAAGTCTCACAGAGCAGTCTCACAGGTCTCAGCGGAAGAGTATGGATAGCCTGAATCGCTGGCGTCCATGTATGTATGGATGGTGAGCACACGCGTCATCAGATCCGGCGCTGCTGATTTCGAATCTCCAGTACCGGACCCGTATGACTGTTCCGAGCATATACGGCCCCGAACGTCACCACGCAGTAATTCATGCTCTTCGCGCCTAGTCTCGGCGTCGTAGGCCACATGGAAAGGCAGGCGCCGTTGACGGAGTAGGCTATTTCCAGCACGGTGATGAGAAACCTTCTATGTCCAAGACAGTCCCCAAAGAAGCTAAGTCCGAGTCTGGAGTTGTGAGCGGCTTGTTCAGCACCACAGAGCGGAATGGATGAATGAAGACTAGTAGCTGGCGCTGCTCAAAACAATAAAGGCGTCAGATCCTACAGGAGACTTGATGTTAATTGATGCTGGTAAAGGGTTGGTGGTCGTCGTTATTCCAATGGCAGGTTGAGTGCGTTGACCGACCGAAGAGAAGTAAGCAAGGGATGTATGCGAAGGAGCCTGAGAGCAATTCAAGGAAAGGCATATTGGTTATAAGCTGTAAGACGCAAAGTAAAGGATCTTAACGGGTTCTTGTCAGAGAACCCTTCAGGAACAAGCCGGCCCTTCGACCTTGCCACTTGGTGACTGGATTTCATAAAATTCATGCGTGTATGGGACTGCAGATGCATTTGATAGGGTATCGACGCAAACAAATCGTTTCCATTCGTCGATGAACGTTGAAACAGAAACGACTATACGCACGAATTACCATACTCTTGCAGGTAAAGGATTGAGGTCTAGCAAAAGCCCGTGATGAATGTCCTCTTTTTCTGGCGATGCGCCTAAATTGTAGCAAATGAAGGAATGTGCTGGTTTTTGGGTATGTATTCATGGAGTGTGTCTGTCTGCAACCAGATGCGATTCCCGGGCACCGGCACCTCCCTCGTATTCAGTGGATACAGGCCACCAGCATCAAAAGATTGCCGACTCGGCAGTCTCCACTTCCATCATTCCTTCCTTCTGGAGGAGATATCCAACCCGGCTGAGCCGCATTACCGAGTCGAGTCGCAGTACCTACTCTACTTCATAAGTCGAGCTAAGTTTGAACGTGGGGAATGAAAGGTCCAAGCAGCATTTAGGTCAGTGAGCCCGGTCCGCTATTGGATTTCATCCTTTCAGCGTCGAATGGAGTTTCAACAGCGTGCCCACAGAGTCTTGAGTGAGACTTCGAGGACGAGGACGAGGACGAAGTACACGCACGCGTCGTCGACATTTCACCTTTATGGCGAGCAGATATCACGGGCTAGACTTGGGAGGGAGACTGATAGTGCGGATATCAACGCAACTAGTTGCAAGCGATGGGAGGAAAAGGGAGGACTTGATAATAGAACGCACCCCTTCTGCCACTTTGGTTCTGTAGAAGAGGTACCGGAAGGTCAGAGTGGGTGGGAGTGGACAGCTTGCTTCCTTTCAGGTAAATACAAACACTGCTGCAGAGTCGATATACAAGGCTGCTTTTTACGATTGTATATCTCGTGCGGTCATATTCTCTCGACCTGAAAGGCTTCTGTCTCGTCTCACGCTTCTCACATCCCTTTTGAAGTATGACCTCACTCACATCTTTATTTCCCCTGGCAATGGAATGTTTCTGACATCTAAGCCCTTTCGCAATTCCGACAGCCCAGGCATTTTCCCTTGCCTCATCAATTCCGCACTCTGGGTCATGATTGGATCCATCATCATACTCGCCACAGCTACCACTGTGTCACCTTTCCCGTAGAAGGCAGCAAACTTGCCTTCTTTTGGCTGACCTTGCAAAACCAATTCATCCCATCCATTCGGAGTATTACCGCAGTATCTCAGCTGACTGCCCATTGCTGACCAGAACACTGGTATGAAGACCTTTGGCTTGGAGGAAGGCGAGACGATAGTCTTAGCAACAGCGCGGCCTGCATTCTGTGCGACGTTCCAATGCTCGATACGGGTCAAGCTACCATTGCTCCCAGGGCCGTGATAGGGATATGTTGCTATATCGCCAATCGCATAGACATCTTTGTGACCCTTGACAGCAAAATGTTCGTCGACCTGAAGAGAGCCGTCCTTTTCTAAGGACACTGCTTTGTTGTCTTTCAAGAAGCCAGTAGCTGGGCCGACGCCGGTGCCAAGGATGACGAGATCGGCAGGCAGAATGGTACCATCTTTTAAGGTGACCGAGCCAACCTTTTTGGAATCCTCCTTGGAGGGTCCGGCAGCCTCGACACCAGCATTCATGTGGAACTTGACACCATTCTTGGAGACAAGATTTTGGAAAACTTCACCAACTTCGGCGCCCATGATGCGCTCCAAAGGGCGAGATTCCATGCCGACGATGGTGACATCGTTGCCAGAGGCTAGGCAGTTTCCAACTTCCATTCCTATGAAGGAGGAGCCCACGACGACAATCTTCTTGCCCTTCTTCTCACCAACAGCAGAGACGATAGCTTGCGCATCCGGAAGTGAGCGGAGCAGGAATACGTTGGAAAGATCTTTGAATCCGGGCAAGGGCAGTGATTTGGGTACACCACCAGTGGCGAGGATGAGCTTGGTGTAAGGGTAGGAAGAACCAGACTTGGTGGATACTGACTTCTTTTCAAAGTCGACGCTGATAACTTCGTCCGACACCGTTTCAATGGAGGATTCTTTGTACCATTCCTGGGGTCGCAATTCCAGTTTGGATGCGTCTGTCATCAGGGCTTTAGAGAGTTTGGTACGGTCGATAGGGAGGTTAGGCTCGGTCGAGATCATGATGATGGCGCCTTTAAACTCCTGCTCACGGAGGGCCTGCACAGCGCCCAATGCTCCACTTCCTCCTCCCACAACCACGACCTTCTCTTGACCCTGAGCCTTGCACTTAGTATTGACAGGCCTCCTGCTCGCCTTGATTGTGCTCTCCTCTCCTTTTATATAGACACCTCCGTTCTTTTCCAGGATCTCGAATTTGGCCAAAGGGTCTAGAGCTGGGGCATCCTCGACATCACCGGAAGCGACATTGAAGCAAGCTAGAAGAATGGATCAGTACGCCCTTTACTGGATGGGCATCGCAAATGATTGGACTCACCTCCGTGCCATGCGCAGGTTAGTCTTCCATCAGGGCTCAGGACTCCCAACTTCAATGGTGCTCCGTAATGAGTGCATTTGGAACTCATAGCATGAGTCTTGCCATTCACATTGGCCAGCAAGACCTTGCCATCTTCGATACCTTCAACCTCCACCTCGCGCTTCTCTCCGGCCTTTAGGTCGAGCTTGGAGAGACCCTTGATCTGGTACTCTTGTGCCATAACTCTAATTGAGGTGGTGAATGTTGATATTGGAAACTTGGAGAAGCGTGAAGGACTACGATTTACGAGTCGAGGTATGTGATGAAGAATGGGTGACATGTAAAGGATGTGAGGTTATGGGTGGATATTGCGGGGATGACCCCATAGAGTAAGGTACCTAAGCTGCAGCCTCGCAGCTTTGATCAATAATACATAATAATAATGTCATCATTACAGCTTCACTTGCCAACTCTAATCGATAATACGGGCGCTAGTAATTAGTGCAGCCAATGACAGGCGCTGCGATTACTTTTACTTGCCAAGCTCACGGTCTGTAGGTTAGCTCCATTCTTTAAAGTAATTACCTGAGGCGTTCGAACTTTACACCGATATACGGAGTACCATGAGTAGACTCCATCACCATACAACTACTGGCAAAAGTAGTATTATAGACCTAATGCTTCATGCTTCATAATTCCTGAAAAGCAAGCACGCTAAACCGCAGATCAAAAATCCGTACAATCCATTAATCGCTTTGTCCATCATCGCCCGCTGTCAGGGAACGATCTGTCATCATTCCCAGACCCTTTGCCGCTGCTGCCATATGGTGTCGAGCTGGCCTGCTGGTGATATTCTCGCCTCGGTCCATCAATCGGTGCCAGGTCATCTGCCATTGCATCCTCATAGCTTGGAGGTGCTTCGTTTGGAATATCCGACGGAGAAGGCTCCACATGCCCACTTTGCGCCTGAGCAGGTGGCCGGGAAGGCCCAGGAGAGGTCCCCGAGGAGGGCCCGTTTGCAAAGTCAGGGGGCCGGAGATTCGTATTCGCTGCTTGCTGCGCAGTAGGCCGGTCCGCCATTTGGTCCAGCAGGGCTTGGGGTGGGGCGATACCAGAGTAGACCTCCACAGGCATTCGAACAACTAGGACCGCAAGTTCAGGCTTCGGGCTATCAGCAGAAGTCATCGCGTGAATAGATCCAGACCTACATTGATTTTCTGGGCAGAGCCCCAAGACAAGCCAACCTTGACTTCCAAGTCGTAGCGGCGAGAAATGTTACAAGTCGTAAAGGATGGTGACACCGTGCTTGGCAAAGGGCGCTGCTTCCACAGGTTTGAGTCGACCTCTAGAATCTTGTTGCCATCACCGCCAACAACGCTGTTCAGAGCCTTGTCTATGTTCGCTTGACTCAATATCACCCAGCTTTGAGCCTCTTGCCTTCGTAGTTCGTTGGCGCGAATGGCGGTGGAGCCCACAAGCGTGATACTTAGCGTTCTCAGGTATATAGTGGCCGGACTTTCATTCTTCTTGCTGATCAGTATCCGTAGGGGCAGCGGTTCGTTGCAGGTGATGGTGGCTGGATCAGGCAAGCGACCGTCAATACTTATGCTTGGAGGCGGCACTTTAGGCACCGATGAATCGGCCGTTGCTGTAGACACCTTCTGAAAGAGCCCAAGTCTTTCGGGCACGTCGATGCTAGGACTGAATTGGTGGGATCTTCTGGCGTATGATTCTCGTTTGTTGGGAGGTGGTCGAGGGGGTTCGATTGGAAGAAATGTGAAAGGGTAGGTCTATCAAAGGAGTCAATCAGAGGCCGTGAACTCTTTCCTGGCTCGTCGGCCTATCCAATCAAGGGTCTCAGCATACTGCTCTGAAATTCTCCTTATAGAATGCTGGTCGCTGCACGGTAGCTTTCAAATAGTAGCGTATTTCTGCCTCCCCCGGAAGTCCGTTGAGAGAAGGTGGCAGGGTTCTCTTAGTATGGTTATTTGTGTCTCTTGGAATATCAAATCGTAAGGCACTCAGGTTTGATAGCAAGGAGGAGTTGTTGGAACAGTCATTGTTAAAGGGCACCTGACGTTCATATTAGGCAGGGGTCGGCACGCGTTTTCTATTGTTCAGAGCATACCTTGAATCGAAAATGGTATCTATGAGAACCTGAAGGTAGTGTATAAGCCTGATCCGGGCCTGTTGCCCTCAGGAGCTCCGGTGTTGGGAAAACAGTGAGAACCTTGTAGAGAAGCTATGATGACGATCAAAAACGGCGTCCTCTGTCAAGTGCAGCCCAACAAGATTCACTTACCTTGTGGACCTCTTGTCGTGAAGCTTCCTTCTCGAAGCCGTCATAATTACGGCGCACGTTGAGATTCCCAGCCAAACAAGATCTACTCTCCCCCTCCATCTTTACAGTTATTGCAGAAACCGTCTCAGGACCCATTATGCTCAGGATGACCACTCCACTGATCTGGTCGAGGTTCGTGAAGGCGCCCCGAGGCTTGTCGAGCTGTATCCGGACGGACATGCTGGATGACAGATACAAGTAATGTCTGTCTTTGACTCGGTGCTTTTAGGGAACGTCTTGGTACAAGAGAGGATGACAGTGCATCGTCTGCCTGCGACTTGGCACCTGCAGAGCGAGCATGTTTTCCTCCGAAACTGCCTTATGGGAAGAAAGACATGCGGATGAGGCGGGCTGTGCTCGGAAAGCTTGGGACAAAGGCAGGAACAACCATATCCCGAATGTCCGTTTCAATCGTAACAACTCCGTACATTAAGTATCTGATCAATTTGGCAGCATGATTCAGTCTTGATACCCTTGATGCCTCATTACATGGTTTTCATCATCAAGCTACTGACTATCTAGCGATACCCTAAGCTTGAAAGCAATCATACACTGTGATTATCCGTACACTCCCCATCAGTGTAGACAGTATGCCTTCAATGCTTCCGAGCCACGGCATGTTCTCAATAACGACCTACGCAAATGATTATCATCTACCCCGTGTCGACTTTTTGGTGGTGCTTTTCTTCGTGACGCCATTACGAGGTTCGCCCGTCCTAGGCTTTTGCACCCATCCTGGCCCCGCCGGCAAAATGTAGCTATCGTCATCATTATATGAGTCATCTGGAGGATCCACAGTATCGCTTGAGATGGTCAGGTCGACGATTTGAGAAGAATAAACCGGTTGCGATGGACGAGGGATGCTCGCACCATCATCTTCATATTCATCCTCGGAATAATCAGGCTCCCAGTCGCGGTTGGACTCTCTCTGGGATGAACCAATCCTCTTATTGCGCTTGGATTTGCGTTGACTCGGGGGCGAAATAGGATCTTCTTCGGAGAGCTCATGTTTGATCTCCCTTTGCTGTGACATTCGTTTCTCGAAAGCTTGCGAGAATAACTCTGGTAATGATTCGTCAGAGTCAGGTCCGTCGAACACATTGAACACATTTGGCGACGTCAGAGTAGGGGATACGATGCTTTGGGACCGAGATTGGTCGTTTTCCGGCGAGGTGAGATCTTGGGACGTGATTTGGGGGCCTGCTTCTAGAAGGCCCGAGCGATCCTGGGCTTCCTGCTGGAATACTTCAATGTCGTCGTTTATTTGTGGTAGATTGGGGTAGTCAACCGCGGATCTACGATTCGATATGATTAAGCGAGCAGGAGACTCGTCAGGGCCCCGCGGAGGGACGCTTTCAGCGATTTCAGAACCTGAAGCATGTACAGGCCCTGACGTCCGGAGCGCTGCTGGCGGCGGCGACGATACCACCTGGACTCCGTTGGCAAGTGGGCTTGAGCTGAAACCGTGAAACATCAGCGAAGGTGGGCCCACAAGAGCAGGCTCGTTGAGGTCGTTTCTCTCGCTAGAAGGCCCCCCATCCTGCCGGTCAATCAACTCATCACTGACTTCGGAACGGACGCTCGACCGCCATCCGGCATCTCTAATCAGCTCAGATATTTCTTGTCGAGCTTCTTCGCTAGGTCCAGCAACTCCCTCGTTGTAGAGATCTTGGATTGCGCCATTTAGACCAACGCTTTGCGGGACGGCGTCCATATTATGACCTTCTTTAGTAACAGCGCTTTCATTTGAGTCAGGAGGGTCGACGATAGGAGGTTGAGCTTGCAGCACATCATTCTGATTGCCCTTTTCTCCTGCAACTTCTACTAAAACTGGTTTGATCAATTCGTCGAACGAAATCTCAATTTTTCCATTGTCGTCTTCGCCCATTTCGTCGTGATAACCCGGCATCTCGAATTTGGAGTAGAGACGTTCGCCAGTTTGCTCGTCATGTTGTATATCTTTCGAAAGTCGATCACGCTTTGCAAGCGTCATTGATAGGGTGCCGTCGTCCAAGATTGCATCGATAATGGCTGTTCGGTATTCCGATATCCTAGGCTGCCAATTGGTTTCTGCCGACATTTCGAGCTGTTTGAAGGCAACAACATTACCCTTCGCGGCTGTGTCTAAAGTCAAAGGTGAAAATTCAGAAAAGTCTTCGGGCAGAATCGGAAGGTCGTTTGACAGGTCGTGTGTCTTCTCAATGTCGACAAGCGTGTCTGCAGAGGCATCTTGGGTTTCGTGGAGTAATTGTTTATTAGCTCTGATTGAGTCTTCAGAGTTTTCATCATGTGAGAGCTCCTGGTCTTTGCTCTCCGGACTGGCTTTCTTCGTCGATGGTTCTTCAGCATCCTGTCTCTGCCAGTCGTCCTCATTGAGGCGCGAGACCTTACTTTGTAGATCGTAGGAACTTTCTTCCTCATAATCAGGTCTGTTGCGACGTGCAGCTTTGTGACTGTCTTCGTAGTAGTCCTCATTGTTACGCTTTCGTTTTTTCCCCTTTCGCTTTTTGCCCTTGCCTGTTTTATATCCTCTCTGCTGCTGAGGGTCCCATCTCTGAACGAATGGAAATGGCGGCGTGCTCAGCTCAATCCCATCGTAGCAGCATTCTACAGCTCGCAGATCAATCTTGTCTTTCCAGCTCTCATCTTCGGCGGCAGCCGCAACATCCTCAACTGTCTCGATCAACCCATCTACCTGAGGCTTTTTTATAGGCCTTACGTCTTTCATCAGCTTCTCCCTCGTCTTCATTTCATCGTCCTTGGTCTTTGGTGTTTTAAGGCCCAAAGAGCCAAAGAGCATACGCTTTGCGCCAGACATGTCAAGCTTAGATCGACGATTTTGGGGTTCAGGCACCGGGGATGTATCTGCTTTCGAGACTTCCATGGCACTGGGAGTGTTTGGCAAAACGTTTGGTTCGGAAGGTCCTGTACTCGAATCGGCCGCTATTATACTTGCTGCGATAGCATCTGTAGAACCGGCCAGCGGAGTTTCTTTGGCTTTCGTGGGTGAACCATACGCCGAATCCGGGACTTCTGCACTCGTCAAGGAGCTGATAGGGCCATTCGCTGAAGGTTGTTTAGGCTCAACCTTTCCTGAACTATCCTCGCTTTCTGGCCGATCAGCCTTAGTGGTGTCGTGAGGGGCTGCAGCCTTGGAGAGTGGATCATCTACAGACGATTGATCCTCTATCTTTCCAGCATGCTTCTCATGCAGGCTGGGGTCAGGACTGACGTCGATGCCACCAGCAATGATCGAAGTCAGCAAAGCCTGTCTCTTGGCCTCGACAGCAGCGCGAACTCCCCCAGCAGCAACCGTGTCCTGTCTTTCCGAAAGGCTAATATCTTCCTCGAACTTGCGTAAATCAGATTTAGTGGCAGTAGCTGGGAGAATTCCCTTGCTTTTGATAAATCTGAGCTTCTTACTCTCCTTCCTCCGCTTGTTACGGCTACGGGTCACATTACTCCCATTGCCAGGTGGTGTGGTGGTTGCAGGCGAGGCCGTGGCTACAGACGGCGCCTTATTTGGAGGTGGTTTCGATTTGACATTGTGGGCTGCCCGCTTTCGCTTTTGACCGGTCTTCGGGGGCTCAGACTCGGACTCGCTGCTGCTGGAGGACGAGGATCCTGAAGATGATGTCTCAGACGTTTCAGATTTGTGGTCTATATCCTTGGTTGGGTGCTGGTCTGGTTCTGAATCTGAGCTCGAATTGCTAGAGGATGATCCAGAAGAGGACGTCTCATCGTCGGATAGTTGATCGTCCGAGGACGTGGTGGAGCTCGATTGTGATCCTTCAAAAAAGCTCTAGCCACTAGTTAGCGAAGACATTTTCAGCGCTATAGTATATCGCGAAATGAACCGAAGGCTTCGAACTTTGAGGGGACGCAACATACATCGCTAGATTCGGTCTCTTCAACTTGTGGTTCGGCGTTTTCTTTATCAGATTCGTCCACCTTGTCAAGTTCGAAATTGCCGTCCTCCGAGTCTTCCGATTCTTGAATTGTTGCAGGCGTTGCAGACTCGGCACCTTCGAAACGCACACTTCTACCACTACCGGCCGAGTCCCGCCTAATTGTCCGTTGGGGGCTTGCTGAGGAATCTCGAAGAATGCTTCTGATCATCTCGGAAGATTTTGGACCTGATATTCCGGTACCACGCTTTCGGACTCTGATTTTCGGTCGGCTATTTGGGGCTTCATCCTGTCCATAAATATCGAGTAGAGGATTGCTGTATTGTCCAGCAAATGGTTTCCCACTCTCATCCACCAACTGTAGCAGGCCTAATCCTTTGGGCGATCTTCTGGACCTAGCAGTTCGTTGTCGCTGAACATCGTCCGGACTTACGCGCTCGTCCACATCCGCACCACCACCAATGTCGTTTTGCAAGTCCTCTATTTCGGCACTCAGATCGTCCTCTTCCTCATCGCCCGGAGCAAAGTCAGCTTCATGGTGACTCTCGTCGCCCGTTGTAGCTTCGTCGGCATCGTCAAAGCCAGCCCTGACTATGACTTGCCTATCGTTGTTTGGCTCCTCGGTGTCAATGTCGTCTTCCTTGTCGTACGTAATGCGTCTTCTCTTCCTCGGAGGTATTCTTATGGCTGGTCTGTCTGCTCGTCGTAGAAAAGGGCGCCCAAAGGCCACACCGTCCACCAAATGCTTGCCATCTGCAGCGATCTGGTGTCGTCCAGAGATTTTCCGAAAGCGTAGATCTTGAGTCTGTAGAGGCCGTATACTGCAAATGTATCAGTATGGTCTGGACAAGATTGTGAGCAAGGACCTCGACTGTGCTACCTACCACACCTCATCATCCTCCTTCAGTACTTGATTGAGCTCGAAAAAGTGCAGACACTCAAAACCGCGCACTTCTACCGAGTAGTCCTCAAGGCCCCAGTCCTCGGACTCGAGAGGCAGGACTTCGTTGACCTGTTCCAAGAACTGCGAGATCGTAATACTGTTGCCGACTGCGAGAAGTGGAGGTCGGACTGCCGATGCCAAGGTCCATAATACTTGCACTGGTGGCAAACCGTGCCTTTGTACAGTTAGCTGAAGCCTCATGGCTGCAGGTTCCAGAATTCGACGGTTATGGGTTGTGGGTGGACATGAGTTGGCGATCGCGCGTTGGCGCGGGGCCGCAGTTTAATATCGGACTTAGAGTACTCTTAGCGAGCCTATGATTTGAGTAAATTATTCACTTTATTGAGTTCGTGGTAAATGGTATGGTAGACAAATCCTACAGCACAATTTCGAAGCAAAAACGCGTTTTCAATACCTGGCTCTATGCTTCGGACTTGGCGATTTATCTACATCCATTGCACCATCAAAATCATTCACAATTGCTCCTGACATAGCGTTCGGAGGCTCCTTCTGCCAACCCATTTGCTTCCTTCCTGTACGCGGTACTCTTATTCTTTCCTGTTCTTGCAACTGCCTTTCTTCGTCCTCGTCCAGCATGGTACCCTCAATACTCACAAACCCACTCTCACGATCCATGCTCTTCGATGTGTCCACGTCTTTTACTCGAAAGTGTAGCAGTCCCTTGATCCTTTTACCTGCCTGGTCGTGAAAATAGCCTTCCGCGTCTTCCAAAATCTGCCCAGCCGCATCGTCCTCTCCCGATTCTCCCACTCCGTCTGAGTCGGACATTGTGTCTCTCGCAGCGTTCTTCAATTTTCTCTTTCCTGAAACTTTCATCCCACCAGCTACCCACTTCCAATCCTTTGGTAATCTTCTCCTTTCAATGCTCGCGTTGAAGAAGTTCAAGCACAGAAGCCCAATAGTGCTCTCACTCTGGAGATTGACATAGCCCTCTATCAAGCTTCCCCTGCGTGGTTTGAAAATGACAAACTCCGCAGTGAGCCAGACGAAGCTGGACGCGTATTCGTCCACCGCTCGCGCGTAAGCCGGTCTGGACGCTTTGGTCTGAGGGTCGGTGGAGAGCCGCGCATTTGAATAAGATATTATGACACCATGGAACGGTGGGTAGTACGTGAGAATGAGCGGAGAAATATGCTCGGCGCAAATGCCTTGTAAAGCATGCTTTTGAGAGATTGGTGGTAATGGTAGGTACAAGGACGAGGTCTGCTGGTAGAACGGAGAGACTGGCTCTCCCCGGGACAGTGTCTTCGGTCTGACTTGAGCTTCAGGGGGTTTTGCCGATTTACTTGATCTGTGCTTCTTTGTCGGAGAGGCCATATCAAACTCAACCTCATTCTCAGCATGTCGCTTCCGCTTTTTCCCGCTATTTTCAACGTCCTTGTTTTTAGACTTCCCGGACTCTTTGCGTCCAAGCTGCGGGCTCTCACTCTCCATTGACATATTTATTTACTTGTCAATTGTCGAGGATGATGTCTTCAAGATCCCACAAACTTTTTTCGATAAAGCTCGAGAATTAGACTTTCGGCTAGAGTAGCTTCAACGGCTAAAACCCCCACGCGTGACGCGATACGAGCAATATGCCGAGCCGCGAATAGGCGCAAGTGTTTTCAACACTTGTCTTCACCCAACACATACAATTTGTGGACCTCCAACATGTGCTGTACAGAAAGCATTCACCTACCATGTCAACAACAGCAATTCTAGCCTACGCTGGATGGTCCTTCCTACCTAATGTATGTGGATTCACTATCAGCAAGCTAGTTCAAGCGTGCCTGCATATGCGTTTCTCAAGGTTGTACCTCACTAACATTGAAATCAACAGCTCGTGACAGGGTGGCTCCAATCCATTTACTATGGCATCACTATCCGCGCCGGTGACCCTAAGCCCCAGCCAGGGAGTCCCAGATACGTGAAGCATAGACGGCGTATACACATCACAGTAATTCTTGTTTACCTGCTATACACTCTCTATGAAGCGGACTATATAATGCGGCTGAGTGGGGACTTCTACCAAGACCTCGGTCTTGCCCCAGGTGTGGAAGAAAAGCAAATAAAGTCGAGATTCAGGAGGCTAGCCGCTCTTCAGCATCCGGACAAAGTTCCTACGGACGACCCAATCCGACATGCAGCCGCCGAATCCAACTTTGTCAAACTCAAAACCGCTCAAGACACCCTTTCTGATCCCATCAAACGCTTCGCCTACGAACGCTTCGGTCCTGATGTGCTGAAATGGCAGCATTGTAAAACGATACGAGATTACTTGGTCACCGGCATACAGACTTCCTCCCTACCACTCTACGCCGGCTCGACCCTCACGATGGCTCTCTTGAGCCTCACAAGTTATCTCCAATGGGGACGCTTCTGGCGATACCTGACCTTTGCTGGTCTTTTCCTACTCGAATATCACACAATCACGCGGCCTTACCCCTCGCCGTTACTCACCAAAGTTTTCAACCCAATACTCGGCAAATTGGCACTCCACCCACCACTGCTATCCTTTCAGCTCCTCACTCTAGCGCGCAAGGCAACATTTACTCTCTTCATCGCCTTCTCTCAGCTAGGCAACCTCTTTCCTCAAGGAAAACCCACCTCTGCTGCAACCACTTCTCAACACGACCTGCAGCAGCTGGTGAGACTCGAGGGAACCGCCAAGGCCAGTGACATTGAATCGAGCAGGTTGCTGGCGATGGATATGGCGCCTTTTGTGGGTGACGAGCCGGGCACGAAGGAATTGAGGGGAAGAGTAAAGGAATGGCTAGTGAACAACACTATCAGGGCAGATCCGGAGGTTAGAGATGCGATGGGGAGAGTTATCAAATCTAAGCAGAACCAGCGACGCTTATAAGGGCTCCTGAAAAGCTAGCCATGTATAATGTACTATCGCCGGTCTTGGGCTCTTTCCCACTCCACAGAATGATAGACTTGCCGCCTGAAGATTCTTTTCGAATTCAAAGTAGCAGCAGCAGCATACCCGAGGTCATCAATTGATGCGAGCTCTTGTTGCCAGATTCAAATTGCTTAATTGTACGTCCGCAAACTACCCGAGAGGGCTTAGCCAGGTCATCATAGGAGAAGCGTTAGGCTTGTATGCCTCGACGCCTTACTAACTTCACCCCAAAACATCGTACACCCATCTTCTCTCTCGCCTGTTCTCTCGCTCAAAGAGTTGAGAGACAGAAAGGGAGAAGTCCAAGAATTGAATAAACTTGGAGACAAATGGCGGCGATAGAAAAAGACAAAATTAGGTGCTGGGACGAAATCGGCCAAAAAGCTTGAATATCCCTGTCTCATGTGATCGCGCGCCAGGAGACCAGTTGGCAAGATTTACTTAAACTCCCATGCTCGTGTGTACTAAAACATGGATTTGATTTGCAGTGATCTATCTGAACTATGAAATCCCAAGTATTGGGATCTCCTCTTTTGCCATGAATTGGGAGAGCTTACGCGGTACGATCAGGCGATGTTACAGAAGGTGGCGAGAATGATTTTGTGACCCACTACATTTGCTCTGCTCTCTCCATGACCGTGGTCCTTTGCACCCATTCACCACAGCCATATTTCTCGAGATCGAAAACGATCTCGTCGACGTCCTTCCAGCCGAATTTGGCGTACAGAGACTGTCCTTGCGGGGTTGCCTCGAGCCACGCCTTAGCGCCTTCGGCGTCGATCTTCTCTAGCCAGGACCGAAGCAGCAACGATGCGCAGCCTTTGCCTTGGTAGGCTGGGAGAGTAGCAATGGCTCTCAAGACTTGAGCATATACTGTCAACCTTGTCTGACTCTGAAACTTTTGGGAAATTCTGCTCACTGTAGTCTCTCTCCCTGTCAACATATTTGGACCTCACCCTCTCTGTTTCGGCCTCGAAATCGTGCAAAAGCTGGACCTTGGTACCTTCTGGCAATTTGTCATCTTTGTCACCTTTCTGTTTCTTCTCTTGCTCTCTTTTGGTTTTCTCCTCCTCCGTCTCAGGCGGATGTGGCACCTCCCACAGCGCGAATGCTACGATCATACCCACTGTAGTATCGACAAGTTTGATATAATTACAGTATGAAACATTCTTGAATATGTTTGTTATGCCGTTTAAGCGCCATTCGTAGATTGCTTTCTCGTTGTCTTGCGGAAACATCCAGTAAGACATTGTGTGCCGGCTTTCTTTGAAGGCGGCTCTGGAGATCTTCGCGATGCCAGGAAGATCAACGAGCGTGGCGGGAGAGACGGTGAAGTTAGACATGGCTGCGATTTGCAGATTCTATTACTGAGACGATTGAGCAGGCGACCTTTATGACACTGAATTATCACTTGACGGCGGGGCTCTCGGATGGGCGGCCATTGGAATTGTACTATTAATAGCTAATGCTTTCGGTGGTCTCACCAGTCTCACGATTCGCAAGATACTTTCCAGTCCTTGCGTCTACCTCACGCTCTGGATGTGGCGGTTGGGCGGCTAATTGAGTTCACGAGTAGGGTGGACTGAGTCACGTGACAGGAGTCAATTCTCTGGATAACTGGACCCTGGCCTCCGAGCTGTGGTGTTTGACTTAACGCCAACCAGGAGAGCGGCGGCGACGACATGTCTGCTTCGCCTGTCAGACCTTTCTTGTCAGACATGCTAGCCCCTTGTCCGAGAATACACTCGACCGATGTCATCCAGGACATATACTTGACCAGGGAGGCTCGCGACACGGACATTCTAATTCGGGGAGTGGGGAACAATGAGCGCTATTGTTGGTCAATGGGAAAGCTCTTTTGCAATCAAACGTTCACTTGCATTGTTACTGGTGTGCGATGCGCCCACTTAGGCAACGAGTGGCCAATGTACTTTTCTTGAATATAAATCTTGCGGTAAGGGACAATTCCTCTCTTTAAAATTCGTGGTCAGTACCAGGAAGCTTTTGGTATTTTCATTACTATTGTTCTTCTTCATATTCTTCTTCTTCTTCAAAATGCGCTATCTCTTTGCTTTCATTAGCTCTGCTCTTTGCCTGTTTTCTCTTTCTGCACATGCGCAGGCGCTCTGCAACGGCCACGCGGAGCTGTGCTCCCGCCAGTATTCGAACATAACCCAGATCGGCAGCCATGATTCCGCCTTCGTCGGCACCATGCCCCAGGACAACCAAGATGTCAACATCACAGCGCAACTTGACGCCGGGATCCGTTTTCTCCAAGCTCAGTCGCACCTGGATGGCTCCGGGAGCCTGAACCTCTGCCACACCACCTGCCTCGAAAAAGACGCCGGGCCCCTCTCAGACTATCTCGGGGATATCAAAACATGGCTCGACGCCAACCCCAACGAGGTCGTCACGCTCCTTCTCGTAAACGGTGACAACGTCCATATCAGTCTGTTCGATACCGCGTACACAGCCAGCAACCTCAAGAAATACACCTACACGCCGCCCACCTCCCCGCTCGGGCTCTCTGCCTGGCCCACTCTCGGCGAACTGATCGGCAACAACACCCGCCTTATCGCCTTCCTCGACGCCGGCGCCGCGCCCTCGGTCTCGTACATACTTGACGAGTTCACCTACTTCTTCGAGACGCCTTACGACGTCACGGACCCGAACTTCGCCGAATGCACGATTGACCGCCCGAACGGCGCTTCCGCTGACGGCCGCATGTACATCGTTAATCATTTCTTGGACCTCGCCATCGGGAGCATTGACGTGCCGGATGACAGCGCGGATGTCGCGACCAATGCGCCCACGGGAGTGGGAAGTATTGGGGCGCAGGTGGGTATATGTGAAGGGCTGTATGGGAGGGCGCCGGTGGGGATACTGGTGGATAATTTTGACAAGGGGGATGTTTTCGCGGCGCAGAACGCGATGAATGGGTTGAAAGATGGCGGCGCGACGAGTGGTCCCACCAATGGAGGGGGAGGAGGTAGTGGTGGTGTGGACGGTCTCCTTACTAAGGGAGTTCATGATTTGAAAAGTATATTTTGATGGTCTGTTCAGTATGTTTGTGATATCTTAGCGTGCCAATCTTGCAGAAGAAGACCCCAATGTCTCTATTGAACTATTCCGCATCGGGAAACCTGACATCAGGCCAGCTCAAGCAAGGATTTCGAACATCATCAACTGTCCTTAACACATGCGTGGCCAATGTATTCTTCCTTGATAATGAAGCTTACGGTGAGGGACAAATTTGACTCTTTAAAGTTCGTGGTTAATACAGAAAGTTTTCATTATCTTCATTAGCATCATTCTTCCTCTTCTCTTTCTTCCGAATGCGCCCATTTGTTATTTCCATTAGTTCTTTCTTCTTTCGCCCACCGTCAAGCGTATCACCGACAGCACATTTGCTAAAAGATCATTCAACATTGACAAGGTACATTCACGACTCCATAAAACCCAGACGAACAGTGGCTAGAAATGCACCAAAGATTCAAAGTGTTCTTGCAGATCCCTGACAGCAACCACTAAACGACGACGATGACATCCTCCAAGAACAATAGATCAAAAAGCTCCAACGTCCAACAGCAACAGAGTCACAGAATCTGCTTCAAGGTGCTGTAAACTCCATACCCAAAAATGAAACAAAGCCATGCAAACAATATTCTGACACAAATACGTGCCGCCAGTGCAAGTACTTGTAGCGAGTATATCTCTTACAGACCATTCAGCAGGGACTCGAGAGATCGTGGTTCCAGGACTCCCTTGACCACACGCTCTCAGAGACTCTCATCCTATCTCCTTCGGGGGGCTTTCCCCTTTTCCATCATGCGAAGCGCGACTTCCGCGTCTCTCTGCTGAGAATGCTCCTGGGCCTCTCTTCTGTCATGATGCTAGAGAAAGATCATTAGCGAATCCTTTCTGTTCTGTCAAGCGACTGTTGAGCGTACAGTAGATACACCGCTGCATTGCGGACATGGCTCCGTTTTGAGATACGCTTTTGGGTGTCCTTTGGGGCATTTCATCTGATGTTCGAGACAGTATCCTTTCCCTAAGCGGCAGTTGCCTTGGCCTTTGCCCTTTTTGGGGCAATGGTGCTTGGTCGTGGTCTTCCCTAATCCCGGCATTGTGTACGGGTGCAAGGGGCTCAGATTGGAGTGTATACCACGCGAGAAGAGGGTAGTATTTAGGGACGAACAGAGAAACCAGAACGATGAGCGATGCTTTCCAATGAAAGGGGTAAAAGAGGCAGATCGTGAGCTACAGAGGCGGACAAGGATTATGTAGAAGTCGGACATCTGGACATGAAGAGAAGGAGACAGCTAGAACGGCATCGTTCCCCACATGACAGGAGACCCAACAAAGAATTGAAGAACAATCAAAGTGTGACCCTGTTTGCGGAAAGCTAGCCGTTCGCGGGAAGCTTGACAAGAAATTGGTTCGTTGGGGAGGACAATATGCTTCTGGGAACAGCATGAAAGGAAACGAATACATCTCTTCGGTTTTGTTGATGTGGCTTTAGTCTTCCATAAGCCGCCTGCAAGAGATGTGGAAAGACCGAGACAACTTGAATGACCAAGCTAACTACGTAGACCCCTCGGACCCTCATACGACACAAAGCCCTTTCATTACAGCAAAGCCTAGCTTCCGGTTGAACAGCCAACCTCGGTATCGGCGGCGTTTCCTGTAGCTGCATCTTCAGTGCCTGCGGTCTCCTCCTTTGTGCTCGCCACCCTAGATTTGTATAATCCGGCCCACTCCTCTAACAGCTCATCAACTTCCTCCATTTCTGTGGTCGATCTTATGCCAGATTTTGCGAATTGGAATAATTTCCTGGCCAGGCGGTATTCCGGCTTGTACGCGTACGACAGGAATACTTCTCCGACTGTCTCCTCGAAGATTTTCTTGATCTCTTGATCTCCAGGTTTCAACGGAGTGTCATTAGCGTGCTTCTCGTCCTCTTCCTCTTCGCTCCATGCCCAAGTCCACATCGGCGGCGCACACCCGACGAATATGGGCGCAAAAACCGCGCTGTCCCAATCGAGGATGCCAGTAATGCTTAGGGAGCCATCCGATTTGATGTCTACCATGATATTGCGCGGGGCCCCTAGCAAATCGAGGTGACACAGACAATTCAGATCGTTACCTAAAAAGCCTAATTCGTCCATCTGAATCGCCATCGTGGCCAGGCGATCATATTGGTTGGACCATCCGATGGTCGCGGGGCCGCAGCGCAATTCCATGGCTTTCCACCGACCAAACTGTGCAAGCATGAAGTAGTATGTAGTCTGCTCGAGGGGCGCCCTTTTTGGTGGCTCCCAATTCTCCACGAATGGCCGAGTTTGGAAGAAAGGAAGCTTGATGTTCAAGTCCAACTCTGGCTCGTAGCCAGAAATCGTTTCGAGAATGTATGGACGAACAGTAAAATCCCGATCGTTAGCCCCGTCCGCCGAAGCTTCTATAAGGCCAGGAAAAGGGTGCATGATGGACTGCAATTCGAGCAACAGCAGAGCGAAATCTCTCGCAAATGTGCACTTTTGCTCCTGGTTCAGATTGACGTAGAAGGTAGGCTTGGTTCTCTCTTGAAGGTCGTGCCCGGGGATGCGTTTGTGGATGACGTAACATTGCTTCAATGGGTTCTCGCTGGTAAAGTCCACGTGTTTGACCTCCGGCACAGGTATTGATGTATACTGACGCATAAAATGAAGTACAGCGACTTCCCGATCGGGTCGAGTGTCTTCAAATCGAGGCACCCTTAATATGAGCTGCGTAGGTTCTTCGTCATCTGAATGCTTGATCGTTATGCCGATGACTCGATTATAGCCTCCGCCGCGTAACCGGTCTATCAAAAACTCTTTTGGCGGGCCAGAAGCTTGTGCAGGGCGACTCTTTTTGGGCAGTAAAACTCCAGCCACACGGTTGTTAGCTCCCCCGAAAAAACGCTCGATGCGAGAGACTTTGACCTCTTGAGGGACCTTTCGCGTGGGGTTCCACAAGAGTTGACATAGTTCTCTGACCTGATGAGTGTATTGATCGAAAGGTGTCTGGCTGTATTCGACCGTGGAGGTAAACGAGGCACTTGAATTGCTCGCTTTTTTCGTTTGGCTAGAGGTCGGTCTCTTTGATCCAAGCGATTTGTTTTCTGCCTCGTTCCCAGGGTTTGCAGGAGCGTCGACGAATTTGGAGGAAACATCGTCCGGCTTGATCAAATGCCATGTTGGTGCGTAAGGTGCTTGTCGCGCTGTTTTCTCTACAATCTTCTCCGTGTCTGGACCCTCTACCGCTGGGAGGGACATGGCCAAAGCAGTGAAACGAAAGACTGGCTTTTTGAGAAAGGAAAACAAGAAAATCGGACGTGCAGACGCTGTCTTGGACACGGGCAATGATGAATTAAAGACATGGTAAAGAGAGTGTTGAGTCCGGCCAAGTTTTCACTGTCCAAATTGACCATCAAAGATGATTCACTCATAAGATGCTTGCAACCGTTTGAACTAGTGTTAGCATTGTTTGTGGAATGTGCGCTTCCGGAAGGGGACTCCTGCCTGCAACTTTCAGTAGGACTTGCTACATTTGTACGGATGATACGCTTTCGTACTAAGAGCAGGCGGACAAAGACGTTTCTCAGTGAGGAAAATGCTGAGTCGTGTGAGATCGTAAAGTCCCGCACCCGCCAAGAGACCTTGGATAACGATCTGATGATTTTGGGGGCTGATTTCGGGGCCGCGCACCCCCAATGATAAAAGTTTCGGGGTCTCTTGAGGATGGAAAATCTTCAATCGAACACCACTCGATCAATAGCAAGCCAAAGGAGAAGGGTTATACATCGTTGGAAAGTGCGAATCGAGCTCTGTAATCAGGAGCTATTATGTATCGGCGGAATAGAATAAATGAAGTTGCGAAAAGAGTACATCAAAGTTTGATGAGGGCCTGCGAAAAGTGCTAGCGGGCTAAGTCAGCACGCTATACCAAAAAGCGTAGTAGTTTAGGATTCATGATTGGCTCTAACATTGACGTACAGATTTAAGGTATCTTAGCTCAGCCCTACTTTATGCTCTGGTCATTCTATTTTACGACCACACGACATATCAAGACTCTCCGCACGGGCCAGGCCAACTTTGTTCCACGATTTCTTGAATAGACTCGCCTGTGAAAATCGTCTTCTTCGACATTACACGCAAAGTATTGATCGCGTTGAGCTTCAACTCCACGACGTTTGGGAAAAGAACCGTACAACTCCACGGTCGAGTCGACGAAGCGAGATGCCAATCTTGTAATTGGATTTTACCGTTCATGGGCAAGTTATTTGTGGATCGGATCTGTCCGAACATCCTCGATGTTGGGATATTGCCGTGAAACTCAAACGAGAAAGAAAGGATAAATGGTCCATTGGTATCGACAAATTTCGTCCGAACGTGGTTCTTAATGGGGAAGAGAATCCTAAGGACGAATCGATTGAGTGCATCACAGAATCGGATTCACGGAAAGGTCTAGATCTTGTTTTGGTGGTAGGAACTTATTTCAGAGTTCCGGGGGCGAGACGACTGGCAAGAGGGTTCTGTTACGCCGCGAAAATTCGTGGAGGAATGACTGTCTGATAAGAGCCACTGACGTCTGGGCTCAACATTGATTTTGATTTAGCAATCCTGGCCGATTGCGACGATTGCACTCCCTTCTTATATCAAGGCCCCGAGAACCATGTACCCCCAGAGACCCAGGAGATCTCTCCCAGGCTACGGCAATCCTCGACATTTCAAAGGGTGAGCCTCGTGGATACGCGCAACTCTGGCTCGGAAGGAGCGAAGTTCGATCAAGGAGAGCCAACGAGGACTAGACCAGCTCCTACAATTCAAGTTCTAGCTCCACTTTACATTTGTCCTCCTTTGCAGATCTTGGGCTTCAATTTGGCGAGCCCGAACTCATGGCCATCAAGAGCGCCATCTTGTGGCCGAAATACCCCATCATCGTCAAACCTTGGGAAACATTCTTCAGCGTATGGGACGAGGATTGGATGATATCCATCGTTCTCCCAGATCAACCTCCGACTAATATAGTGCCACCTCCCGCGCGAAGCCCGCTATTTCATGGATCATCAGATGGCCATCAAGAATGTCATCTTGTGGCCGAAAATGCCCCATCGTCTTCAAACCTTGGGAGACACACTTCAGCATATACGGTGAGGATTGGAGGATATTCTCGGAGTGGCGCAGGGCGTGAAGATGCTCGGTCGTTGTCACAACCATTTTAGGAAAGGGCCAATTAGTAGTGTGATCGTTGACTGTCAAGAACGGTAAGGTCGAAATTCTTCAAAAAACAAAAGTGGTGGGCTCGAGTGGATGATGTACACGAAAGGGGATGTACGATGCAGATACGCGATCAATGTTCCATCTCATCAAATGCCGATCTGGAAAAGAAGGTGTGGACAATGTGATCATAAACGAGTAAGCTAACAAGAGGGCTACGTCAACCAATTTGTGTGAGTGAGAACGAGCGTGTATAAAGAGCGTGCAGGAAGAGAGAATTTCTTTCTTCTTCATCCATCACCACATCATCTCCACATCATCTCCAATCCACACGCTATCGAATCTATTCCTTAGCATTCACCAAGACTTCATCAACCATCCTTACCTCAACTCAAAATCCATCACACCATTCCCCAACAACCTCCTTTCGACCTCATCCAATTCACCAGCACTTCAAATACGACATACCAACCATGCGCGCGGCCACCATCCTCGCCCTCGCCTCCATGGCCTTCCTCTCCACCCCCATCACCGCCTTGCCCAACCAGTCTCCATCCGACCCGAATCTCCTCTCTCGCCAGGTCACAGAAAGCCCGTGTGGAGTTCTAGCGGAAGTGGACAGTTCGCTCAGTCAAGCGGAAACAGCTATCAATACATTCAGCTCATTACCGGTCACGCCGACGGAACGTCAGTTATCAAGGGCCGTAACGAATCTCATTACTTCGGCTTTGCGAGATACTCAGAGTGTCCAAAGGGGTCTCGAATGCTAGATGGGTGGTTTGGAGGGGCGGTTGTCGTGTATGGTAGTGGGAAATTTGTGGTGTACTGTGGTAGATAGCTGTTCGTCTTTCTATGTCAGTCGTTGTTGTTTGGTTGGGGGAGAGCTCGTACCTTAACACGGAGCGGTGATGCACCGGTTTCAACAACACGGTGGAGTAAGGTCCCTGGACCCACCTAGTATAGGTGATGATTACTATCAAGGGTGATCTAAGCGCGGGACTGATTTCCGTGTATTTTTATGTCTATCAGTATACTTTATTATGTGCTGAAAGCGACGGCAGCGAAAAGCTTGCCGTGTATTGTGATGATATAATTTGATTCTCGGGAGACTCTCCTAAGCCGCCCCCTCCTCCGCGGGGTCTCGAAATGTCAAAGCCGAAGTCTCATCACATGACTGATTCTGCCAAGATGGATCAAATCTGCTACACACGCTTGATTTGTCATTGATACTCGACTTGAGTACTGCTGTACAGCCGAATGCAGCGCGTCTGAAAGCAACTTCTTTTCTCTGACTTATAGCAGAAGAGTTGGTTGTCAAACCTAGTCAACTCCTTAAGTCGATGAAAGACTGATGCTGCACAACATCTGGATTGGCCGAGCTGAAGAACAACTCACGGCTCTCGCGACCACCTTGCTAACTAAATCGTCAACAAGACGACTCGACCAACGCGCCATTTTCCGTCCCTATTGGACTGTGATGCTACGCGTCGTCCATGATATCTTACCCGCCTCTAATACTCTGCATTGACAGGCTGGCGGGGCGCAGCTGGGAAGGAGATGTCGGGTCACTGAGCTCCTCCCATTCAGGGCCGCCCAAGTCCTGCTCGATGGATTACACCCGCCAATTAGGGCGAGCACTTGAGCAGGAAGTCTCGCATTAGTTCGAGGGCGTTGGTATACCCGTAGACCTTACGAGAACTCCATTGACGCGGCAGAGCTATTTGATACGGTCAAGGCCATTTGGAAATGCAAGCTTTCGCATTTTCTGCTTTCGTAGATATCACTTAAGGAATACTTGTAGATCTCGAAGGCGAACGTTACAGAGGCGTTCGATAGGGTCGATCTGAGGATTCAGCGGCGTTTGCAACATCTCTTGACAATAACTGTACTCGCGTAATTAGTCAAGGGCCATTACTGTTGATGGTAACACGCACCTCCTCGATTTGCATCGCGTTTGCTGAATATTCTTTTGGATGTTAGGAGAGCGCTTCGGCGTGACAATATCATCTTCTGATTGAGCGAGAAGCGCCTGGTGATACCCAAGCCCATAAGCCTTCGCAGCGGTTGTGCGGTGCATCGAAGGAGATGAGAGGGTTCTCGACTGAGGATGGCCTGAACTTCTTTCTTGTCCATGACGAGGGACAATAGTCCTTAAATCCGGCCAGGAGCTACCTCAGCTTCGGCTACGCGTCAGCCAGGCTACGCCAAGCTGGATGATACGTAAAGTCGAATGAAGAGAAGGTCAAAAGCAGCGAAGGGGTTGTATGTGAGTGTGTGAGTGTGTGGATCACACGCCAAAAAGGTCGTCGAGAGATGCGTAAAACGGCTGTGGCCGATCCGATTCTAGCGTCTCTTCCACACCAGCCAGTACTATTCGCAAGTCCCATCTAAACTCCGACTTCTACATTGAGGCAAAGACGACGGCACATCATAAAAATGGAGCAAGAGGTTAGATTATTTGGCCAGCAGCATTAAGCCTTAGAATCTAGCCCTCTTATGGCAGATTCAATCCTCCTGGCCACAAAAAGATGCTGTTCAAGAAGTCCGTTCTCTGCAATCAGCATTCGACATTTCACCGCGTCGGCTCTACGCCATGAACCCCAAGATCCTCGAGTCTCAGACCTTGGACCGACAATAAAGGACGACTACGCCAACATTCGTGCCAAATACCGTGCGACCCCATTTCGCGTTCCATTTGCATTCTCTACCGAGTCCCGTCTAAGCCTCTACAGGAACCCCCCAGAACCCCATCGTCCTCGCCCATGGCCTCCTCGGCTTCGACGAGCTCCATCTGGTCGGCAAGCTCCTCCCAGGCGTCCACTACTGGCGAGGCATCACCGAAGCCCTGCAAGCCAACAACATTGAAGTCATCCTCACCTCGGTCCCGCCCTCCGCGTCAATCGAGGAACGTGCCGCCAAACTCAGCCGCGATATCGAAAGCAAGGCGCATGGGAAAAGCGTCAATATCGTTGCACACAGCATGGGAGGGTTGGATGCACGATACATGATCAGTCGCCTTAAGCCGCCAAATGTGAAGGTGCTGAGCTTGACCACGGTGGCGAGTCCGCACCGGGGTTCCGCGTTCGCAGACTATGTGTTCGAACAGATCGGGCCGGAGAATCTGCCACGGATGTACCGAGCGCTGCAGTTGATGAGGGTGGAGACCGGGGCGTTCAGCCAGCTGACGAGGCGGTACATGGTGAGAGACTTCAATCCGAAAACGCTTGACCGCGAGGGCGTTCGGTATTTCTCCTACGGCGCTATGGCTAGACCGCCTCTGTGGTCGGCGTTTAGACAGCCGCATCGGATCGTGGAGGCGGAGGAAGGACCCAATGACGGCTTGGTCAGCGTTGCCAGCTCTCGTTGGGGAACTTATAAGGGGACGCTGGTTGATGTTAGTCATCTGGACCTGATCAACTGGACGAATCGATTGAGGTGGCTCGTTTGGGAGATGACGGGGAACAAGAGAAAGTGAGCTGACAGCCGATGACGCGGCTGAGATGCGGTGGCTGACTCGGTCGTAGCTTCAATGCCATTGCATTTTATCTGAACATTGCAGGTAAAGCTATGTTGATGTGCGGAGCGAAAGAAGCCCACTTGGCTGACTTGCATCCAGACATGATTGCTCAAGAGGGTTACTAGGACCCCTTCTGCCGGCAGTTCCGCGCTGTACATACATTTAGATACCCTGGATATACACTGCACTTTTTTTAATATATTGAATAGTTGAGAATATTTCTTACCCGGATCTCTCTGATTTGGGCATAGCATGCAAAAGATGGGAAAAGCTCAGGGGCTACTTGATGGACTTTGCCTTGCCAGGATCGCGCGGAGGAAGGGCGCAACAGATGCGAAGTGAAACTGGAGAGGGATATCTTCAGAAGGATACTCAAGGTGTAGGACGAACAAGCATGTAGCATGTAGGAAGCTCACAATGCCAGAAACATGGTTTATTCACCATTGGATTGGAATCAAAGCGCAGTAAAAACCCATCCGGTTCCACCAGCCTAGTAGAAACTATACGTTTTGGCCCGTCGGCTCCAGGAAGTATCGTTCGCGCTCGGGATATCATCGCGCAGTCCCCATGAATCGCCCATTCTCCAGTCCCATCCCTTCAAGCGAAAGCCAGAATAGGTGTCTAAAAATACACGTACGTTTCTCAACACTTCGCTCACCATATGTGAGTGCTTTGCAAGACTAGACGTCCCTGAACTGAGTTCGCCCGTACGCCACGCTTTGAGTAAGACAGACGCTTGTTCGTCAGTACGCTTGTCAAGATTAAACACAATAACAGATCAACTACTGTGCGAGCGTAGCAAGATCTGGGTTCGTCAGCATATAGCATTCAGAGCTATCAAAAGGCAGCAACGTACCCTTTCCATAGATATTGGATCTTGCATCTCTGCACTGAGTAGCCCCGGGCTTTCAGTCCCTCCGTCTGTTTTAAGTGGTACTGCACTTGTGATGGCCCGATTCTCGAGCGGTGGTCTCTTTTTCCCTTTTGCAATGCCCACGCCTCCAGAATGACTGCCAGAGTTCTTTTTTGGCTCGGGTATTTCATCTTTTGCACTCAACCTCGCGTCTTTTCCTCGTTCGAGAAGCTTGCCACCAAGAGTGGCGCACTTGAGTATCGTTTGCATCATCTGATTTTGCTTTAGTGGCTTCGTAAGGTATTCATCCATCTGTGCTTGTAGACATTTTTCTCTGTCGCCCATCATGGCGTGTGCTGTTAGAGCGATGATTGGTGTCCGTGACAGGCCTTCGGCTCGCTCCCACGCGCGGATTTCCTTCGTGGCTTCAAATCCGCCCATCACGGGCATCTGCACATCCATAAGAATGACATCATAGCGTTTCTTCTTGACCGCATCCAAGGCTTCTTGGCCGTTGTTGGCCACTGTGACGCCGTGGTGATACTTCTCAAGGATCTTGACAGCTAGGCGCTGGTTGACCTCATTGTCTTCTGCAAGGAGTATGTCAAAGGACTTGCTGACGTCCGAAATGGAAGTTGTTTGACGACCTTCTAGGGCGGGAAGCATGCCGTTGCCAAGGTCGACGGCGGTACAAGGTGTGGTCATGTAGGAGGCCACACCGAGGTCGAGTGCCGATTTCATACTCACAGAGACGACGGGAGCAAGAAGGACGATGGGCACGTAGCGGAGAGCATCGTGATTACGAAGATGGACTGCGGTGTCCATGCCGTCAACAAGGATGACATCGTAGGGAAGGCCACCGTGCTCTCCGTTCGGTGGTGAGCCCGGAGGAGCTGGACGAGGGACCTTGGCTTCGTTGTCAACGACGATGGGCTTCAACTCGAGTTGCTCAAGCATGCTGGTAATGTCTTGCGAGTAGTTCGTTTTGCCCTTGTCGACAAAAAGTACCGTGTGATTTTTGTAGGCATTCAACGAAGACATGACGCCGCTTAGATCTTGTGAAGCCCGCTTCGTGACGCACGTAAAAGAGAAAGTGCTGCCTTTCCCGTAGACCGAATCGACCCATAGTCTACCGCCCATCAACTCAACGAGCTTCCTTGAGATTGAAAGACCCAAGCCAGTCCCACCAAACTTTCGAGTCGTGGAGCCGTCAGCTTGTTGGAAGGTGTCAAAGATCAAGTCCTTCTTGTCGGCCTGAATGCCAATTCCACTATCTGATACTTGGAACTCAAATGCATATTCGTCATTGGCTGGGTTCATATTCGAAGCTTTCCGTATTGTAAGCTTGACTTCTCCATGCTCGGTGAACTTGATAGCATTCCCAACAAGGTTCAGAATGATCTGACGCAGACGGTAAGGGTCGCCAATAACGTAGTCAGGGACGGAGCTATCAACTTGATAGGCAAGATTCAAGAACCTGTCATTCGCCTTAACCGCCAGGGTCTTCAGTGCGCTAAAGACACTGCCTCGCATGGAGAAGCTAATTTTCTCCATTACCATACGGTTGGCCTCGATCTTGGAGATGTCCAGAATATCGTCGATGATCGTTAGCAAGCTGTTGGCGAGGTTGTGAACAATGTTCAGCATTTCCCGCTGGTACTGTGTAAGATCGGTGTCCAAGGTTAATTGTGACATTCCGATAATCCCGTTCATTGGCGTTCGAATCTCATGGCTCATGTTGGCGAGAAACTCAGACTTTGTTCTGTTTGCAAATTCTGCGGTCTCCCTCGCCGCTGTATTCCTCTGAATACTGTCTCTCAGATTCGAGATCATCTTGTTGATCTTCTGCTTCAGATCATCCATCTCCCCTGACGCTTCAACAGATATTAGCTTGGTAAAGTCTCCGTCGGTAGCTGCGTCAGTGATCTGCCCGAAAGCCCTCACTTGGGAGGTCAGGTTTTCAGCCATGGTGTTGACGTCCTCAGTGATTTCCTTCCATCGGCCTTTGGCGTTATTTACATTGGCCTGGCCACCCATTTTACCATCAACACCGACATCGCGGGCTACTCTCTTCAGCTCACGGGCGAAGGTATCCAATTGGGTAACCATGTCGTTGATGGTAACTTTCAGTGTGAGAACCTCACCTTGGGCGGGTACCTCAATCTTTTGACTTAGATCTCCACGAGCAATCGCTTGTGTGACATCGGAGATACCTCGAACTTGCTGCGTAAGATTATTTGCCATCGTATTGACGTTTGTCGTCAGCTCGGCCCATTTCCCTTCCACCTCGTGTACATTGGCCTGTCCCCCAAGGGTACCGTCTGTGCCCACTTCGCGAGCAACCTTGCTGACCTCAAAAGCAAAATTGTTCAGCTTGTCCACCATGGTATTAATGGTAACCTTTAGGTCCAGAATTTCACCGCTGACTTCGGCGGTCACTTTTCTGCTCAAATCTCCCTTCGCGACAGCCTGAGTGACAGAAGCAATCTCACGGACCTGGGTCGTAAGGTTGTTCGCCATGAGGTTGACGGTCTCGGTTAGGTCTTTCCAAGTACCTTCTACATCGTCCACAGTAGCTTGTCCCCCAAGAACACCATCCGTGCCGACAGCTTTGGCGATTCTGGTGACCTCAGAGGAAAACTGCCTTAATTGGTCAACCATAGAATTTATGGTTGTTTTGAGCTCCAGGATCTCTCCTTTGCAGTTGGCTGATATCTTCTTAGTCAAGTCACCTCGGGCCACAGCTTTTGTCACGGCAGCAATGTCCCGGACTTGACTCGTCAACCTATCGGCCATTACATTGACATTGACAGTGAGGGTCTTCCATTCGCCCTTGACACCTTCGATCTGAGCTTGTCCACCTAGGACGCCCTCTGTGCCAACATCTCCCGCGACTCGGGTAACTTCTGCAGCGAACGTTCGTAGCTGGTCCACCATACCATTAATAGTTTTCTGTAGCTGGGCGATCTCTCCTTGAGCAGGTCGTTGGATCTTCTTGTCGAGGTTACCTTCCGCCACGGCTGTGGTTACTTCGGCGATCTCTCGGACCTGCGAAGTAAGATTGGAGGCCATTTGGTTTACTAGGTAGTGTCATTAGAATATTACATTCAAATTTCGTTGGACAGTACTGCTTACCATTTTGGGTGAGGTCTTTCCACACTCCACTGACTCCAGAGATCTGAGCCTGACCACCCAGCTTGCCTTCCGTACCGACTTCAAGGGCAACTCTAGAGACTTCGTTCCCAAAGACCTGCAGTTGATCCACCATAGTGTTGATTGTCCGTTTGAAGCTATCAATTTCGGAGTCCATCTCCTTTGCATGCACCTGAATCTTTTGACTAAGGTCGCCATTGGCCACGTTCGTGATGATAGTCCCAATCTCCCTGAGCGCCTTTCTGAAAGCGTCATTAGCCTGCTGGTGCTTCCAAAGCTCACGCCGGACGTCTTCAAGATTTTCATCCTTAACAACGTCGAAGCTGCGTGCTGAATGCTCCTTTTGCTCTAGCAACTGGTCTTTCACTTCGACAATGGTCTGGTTTTGGTTCCTGATTTGCTCCGCTTGCTGCTCGACATGATCACGAAGGTGCCCAAGCTCGTCCTCAGTGAAAGTAAGGTTATTACCGGCAAGGAGATTCGTGACACGAGCTTCTCGCGAATGCCCTGAAAGCTGGCGGACTGGTAAAGAAACACCATTTCGAGCTATACCCGTCGGGCCATTCGCAAACGGCGATGTCGGTCCGCCAGACTCGTTAGGGGTATCGGGAAGGATTTGATGGTTGACCGTGCTGGCCTTACTTTCTAGGTAATGTATCCGAGTTGCAAGAGCTGATAGCTCGCTTTCGAGCGATTCTTTCGAAGCGATGCTTATTCCGGGCAATGAGAGCTTTTTATTTGTGGCACCATTTCTCTGAGGAATATTGAACTCTGGTGGGTTGTAGGAGGGAGCACCATTTCTTGCCAAACCACGCACAATGCTGGCTGCCGCAGAGAGCGTTTCCTCGACAGACGACATCATGAGGTCGGCGCTGTTTGCAAAGGTGTGAGGCAGAGGTATAAATTAATTTGTATTAAGACGCTGCAGCTCGATTCCGTAGGTGCATAACGCGGGGCCGGACCGGGCGACGTAAGGAAGGCTTCAAGCTTGGATCTGCCAGAGATCACAAGTGACCGCTGCTTGTTCGCACATTAGACGGCTGAGCCGAGTCAAGGTATGAGGATCTGGGGACAGTGGAATCGAACGCTGGAGGCTAGAGGCTTTGCGGTTTGTGGTGAGGGTCGTGCACAGGGGTACAAAGGAAGGTAGCTGAGGTCGGCGAATGAGAGCTTCGATGGCTCTCAGGGCGAATTTTAGGATTAAGGAGAGAAGTGAAGGATAGATTTGTTCAGATTGACTCCACAAGCATTGTCGCCGTTAGCAAGGCGTTGCAAAAATTGCTCTTCCGGTTCTTTGTGAGAGTTGAATCTTCTTAAGACGTGGGGTCCAAGGGCCCCTTGTCTTTGACAGCCACGCAATAAATCCGTGCAACGCTAGTAGTATAGGGGCTAGGTAAGGTAGGTACTGTAGGTACCTACTCTACGGCAGAGCCATGTTTAATGTGCCACATACTTTTCAGCCTCTTCAACTACTTGTGACACAATTGCCAGGCTAATTTTAAGAACAGCTCAGCAAGCGTAGGGTATATGCGATTACTAAGGTCTACAAACTCGAGTTGTATACATAAACAACCATCAAAGGATGAGACTTGGGTCAAAGGATAAGGCATCGAACGATGAGCATTATTACCAAGAGGCTAAGAAATAGGAGGAATAAGGTTGGGAACTTTAGCGAACCGCCAACTAGTCCTGCAACATGCGCCACCGGCGTCATACATTAATCATTTGGTCAAAGCCAAAGCCGGAGCTTCACTTAACAATCACGTGGGATTGGCGACAGGGGGACAGTAAGGTAGATAGTGGTACCAATCAGTTCAACTACTTTCGAACTCTCCTTGCGTGCTTAACCAAATTCTCAATCACACCCTCAAATGCTTCTTTATCCCCCACAGCACTGTCCCTTCTCTTCAGCCAGTACTCTAATACCTCGCTGGCTTTGGCTGTCAGCTCGTCCAGCTTTCTCACATGCGCTTGCAGCTCGTTATCGGTCATATTAGATAGGGCAGCATGTGTCGTTGCGCATAGCATCTTTGTCGTCTGTAGGTCAAGTTCTGGAGGCGAAGGTGGCCCCTTTCTCCTTCGGCTCGTTTTATTGCTTGATGGCTGGTCGACAGACGCAGAGCTTGCGTTGTCTTGCTTCAGTCGTACCCTAGATCCCGTTCGATGACCGTTCGATGGCGATTGAGAGCGATTGCGTAAATGTATGGACGGCAGGATGAGCTTCTTTTGCTTTGATGCTGGCAATATCTCGTCGAGGTCGACAGGGACTCCTAAAGACACAAGGAAGAGTCGACGAATGCGTGACCGCACCCAATTAGGAGGCTGTAAGGGCGGTGGAGCAACAAGTTGAGACCACAGAGAGAGGCTTCGGTCTGTAAGGAATGTAGAGTTTTGGTCCGCTAGTGTTGGTGGGGCAGGATAGCTTTCCTTGGTCGAGGGAAATAATTGGTCAAGATACGGACTGGCCGCCTCCACGATATCATCAAGAGTATGTAGCTCGCTAAAATCAAGAAGTGACTTCGGACGTGGATCAGCTTCGATAGTATATGAGCAACGCCAGTGACGAGGTGCTACAATAAGCCTGATGGCCGAAGGAATCTTACTTACAAAAGGAGATGTCGAAGGCGGCAGAGCCTGGGCAGAGTGTGCGTGTGAGTCTGTCTCTACCGGCTCCTCCTCTGATACTGGATGTTGCTCAAAGCCTTCATCAAAATCGCCAAAATCTTCGATCTCAGCACCGGCTTCAAAGT
Source organism: Evernia prunastri (assembly GCA_003184365.1). Classification (NCBI taxonomy): domain Eukaryota; kingdom Fungi; phylum Ascomycota; class Lecanoromycetes; order Lecanorales; family Parmeliaceae; genus Evernia; species Evernia prunastri. The sequence goes on from NKYR01000046.1 coordinate 154,834, forward strand.
CGTCAAAGTCATCCCCAAAGCCTTCACCAGCGCCTGCTTCCGTATCACTACCAGCCTCGTCATGCTTTGATTCAATGCTTCCATCTTCAGACTCTTCATAGTCCATAGGACCGAAGCCACCATCGGCTGCAATTGGCGACGCGCCTTCTATTGGGAATTTTGTTCGCTTGGACTTGGAAAGCGTGGATCTATCTAACTCAGTCATTGGCTCGCTGGATACCACCCAACGGAGACTTTATTTGCTCACCTGGTACGTCGCTTTTCTTCTCAACTACGTCAGGTCTTGCATCTCCCTTCCGCATGTTGAAAGCATCGGTGCCTGGAACTTCTCCATGGCTTGGTTCGGAATCCACTTTAGTGATCACGGTCGTGGGAATTGGAATCTCGGGAGAGATATCGTCGCCTCGGCCTTCGCTAACAGAGGCCTCATTGTGCTGGGGTGCTTGCAAGACGACATCTGGCACGGCGTCTGCTTGCCTTTTTGAATGTGCGACAGTGCCCGGAACGTCTCCATGACTTGGAGAGCTTGGATCAACCTTCTCGACAACCATCTTCGGTATAGTGACATCTCTTGGGCTGGCTCGAGAATCGTGATAGCTCGTACTTGACTTGGGTCTGCTTTCGCTACCATCTGGTATGATCTCGAGATCATCTGGGACGGCGTCTTGCTCTCTCAATTTGTAAGCGGGTGTGCCAGGTACTTCACCATAGCTGTCCTTATCATCGACCTAGCAATAGTGAGTTTTTTTTGCATTTATGGAGGCAGAGATAGTGGTGAGGTGACCTTTTCCACCCTGGTCGTAGGGATGGGGGAGTTTGTTCCTGAGTGTGAGTTTCGAGCCTCTCGTGCATCCGAAAATACATCTTCCTCAGCTTCTGACGTTTCTAAGACCACAGTAAGCAGCTGCCTAGTCACATCTTCCATATGAAAGCTTGTGAAATGAAAATACGTACCAAGATCACGCGCCCCAGGGTCTTCAAGCTCAACGCTCTTGCGGGGAGGCACCAGAGTAGGACTCTTAGGAGGATGGGTGAGATCTACCATCTTGAAGAATGTATTGAACTAGAATTGAGTAGTATCTATAAACTTCTAATGAGCGATTACTGCGGGTTCTAGGAATCCGGAACATTACGAGTTGGAAAACAGACCTCTTCTTTAGCGGGCGCTAGTTGAAGCCTTGGCAAAGGGCGATTGGGCGCCGCGTTGGTTCTTGGCGCTCAACGCGCTTGGCTTTATACATTGTTTAGAGAAATACTCTACCTGCTCTATCTAAAAGACCTTAGCAACAACGACTCACCTGTATAGCACCCAAAACGTACCATCAGTCATAATAGGGTCCTTTTAATTGTTCAGATAAGCGCAATCGTCTGTAATCTAAGGTTTTCCCCTTCGAAGATCCGCGGCTGACAGAGTGCCTAATGCCAGAGCGATAAATATTGAATACACTTTCAACCATCATGTCAGATCAGGCGAAGTCAAACACTCCATTCTCTTTCGGTCAACCCGCAACGAGTGGAACCTCTGGTAGCTCCTTCGGTCAGACAAATGCCTCTGCTTCAACATCAGCCGGTGGATTGTTCGGATCAAGCGTCAATCCCCCGGCTTCTTCGGCAGCAAATCCGTTCGGCAACACAAACACCGCCGGAGGAAGCTTACTCTTTGGTGGAGGAGGAGGTGGTGGCGGCGGTGGAGGTGGCAGCAACTTGTTCGGTGGAGGGTCGAGCAAGCCAGCTGGTGGATCTGGTTGGACTTTTGGCCAGGCGCAGGGCAACAACACTTCTGGTGGAATTTTTGGCACTGGGCAGGCAGAACAGAAAAATGCAACCTCAAGCAGCGTAGCACCATCATCTGGATTCACAGGTTTCTCCACGCCCAGCAAACCCTCAGAAACAACTACGACTGGACCAAGTCAAACGCCTGGTCCCTTCAGTGGCGCGAGCGGCACTGGACCCTTCTCCTTTGGCAACCTAGGCTCGAACACATCTTCCGCAGGCCAGACAACTACCACCACACCGACAAGCAAACCGAACACAAACCTCTTTGGGAATTCTACGACTCCTGCCGGGCCACCCCCAAGTACCAGTGCTGGCGGCGCATCCGTACTATTTGGAAATAAGCCTCCACAGGATGTAAGCAATATCTTTGCAAACCTGGGGAGTCAATCGTCCGCCCCAGGCAACAGTTCAACAGCAGCACCGTCCAGCGGCTTTAGTGGGTTCGATTTGGGAGCCAGCAAAATTAAAGAAGCTCCCGCAACTACATCCACTGCACAATCACCCAGTATCTTCGGATCTACTCCCAGTACTGGTGGTTCTAATATTTTCGGCAATAAGAGATCGGCTCAAACAGATGGAGATAATCTCTTCAACATGAACAAAAGCCAGGATACAGGAGTAACCAAGCCCGCTACGTCGCAGCAATCCCAGTCCGAAGCACCAAAGGCTCCCAGTCTGTTCTCAAATCTTGGTGGACAGTCTTCCGCCACCGCATCCACTCCACAAACAACAAGTGCTGCACAGTCTGCCTTCAGCTTTCTCAACCCTAACCAATCTCAGTCCTCGGCAACGAATCCTGTATCATCACCAACAGCGGCGCCAAGCGCCTTTGGTTTCTTTAGTAGCCCAACCAAAAGCTCGGGGACTTCAGCACCCTCTACCAACGCACCTTCCACCAGTCTGTTTCCCAATATAGGAAAAACACAAGACAAAGCTGCTGTGACCAGTTCTGAAGCCGCAAGCACATCAGCCGCATCAACGTCAGCCCCCGCCCCTACTTCAAGCTTATTCAATACTTTCGCGAAACCCGCAGCTCCATCTGAGACCTCGAAAGCTCCAACGCAGCCCGCTGCCGCTGCCACCGCGACAGCTGAAGCTACCGGGGCTAAGAATGCAAGCCTGGGAGCATCAACAGCTGGTCCCCCACCACCTGCCCAGTCACGGCTCAAGAACAAGTCTATGGATGACATTATCACGAGATGGGCCTCTGACCTATCAAAATACCAAAAGGAGTTTCAAAAGCAAGCTGACAAAGTAGCAACTTGGGATCGTATGCTCGTGGAGAACAGTGAGAAAATCCAGAAGCTCTATGGGAGTACATTGGAAGCGGAGCGAGCAACCACCGAAGTTGAGCGGCAATTAAGTGCTGTCGAGAACGATCAAGAAACACTTGAAACGTGGCTTAATCATTACGAAAAGGAAGTGGACTCTATGATAGCGAGCCAGCAAGGTGGCCAAGGCGAAACTATATCAGCGCCCGATCAAGAGAGGGAGAGAACGTATGTATAACATCCTGTATTCGTAAGTCAGGATGCTGATAATGTGAAGTTACCAAATCGCCTCCAAATTGTCCGAGCGACTGGACGAAATGGGCAAGGATCTGACCACTATGATCGAAGAGATCAACGATGCATCGTCTACTCTTAGCAAAACAGGCAAAGCAGATGATCCTGTGAGTATCTTTGGAGGGTCTATAATCCAATTAGATAGGAGCTGACCTTGCATCGTCTTGCAGCTTACCCAAGTCGTCCGAGTTCTCAACAGCCATCTCACCCAATTACAGCAGATCGATCAAGGTGCCGCTGCGCTCCAAATGAAGGTGCAAGAAGCGCAGAGAATGGGCCAGAGTTTCGGCCCGTTGAGTGGTCCAACCAGTGATGCCGCTGATGGCTTCTATCGATCGTATATGGGACGAAGATGATTGAAGATTGCAGGAGTGTATGTGAAGCATGATCGCTCAGATAACAAAAAGCATTGAGGGCCTGGAAACGGTCTAGAGTAAGCATGTCTAGGCAGTCCAGTAAGTGACTTATGTCGAGGGTCTGTGTATGATTATAATGATTTGTGCATTTGGGTGATCCTGTTTTCGGACGGTCGATAGAACTTGATACCAAATACAGCTTCATTCAGATGGGAGATGCGTACATCGCACTGCTAGCACCTTTTTACTGTACAAAAACCCCTTGGCATACAGAAATGGAGACCTTCTGCTACACCACGACTCGTAGCTACCGAACCTCACACATTTTCCCTCTGCCTGTGCCAATCTCAGAAGTGCCCTATTCCTCGACCTCCTTCCTATTTCTTGTCCGAACCCGAATTCATCTGCTCCGTCCTGCAGACCTGATTAGTATTCCCGTCCCCCAGCATCCGCACTAAGGATACATACACAGACTTGTCTAGATCCTCTAGATGCTTCTTGTGGTCCGCAATCTTCTGCTTCAATTGTTGAAGTTTTTCCTGCTCTTTCTGACGAACGTAAAGGTTCTCGTCGGCTTGCTCGCGTTTGCTGAAGGCATCTCTGTATCACCGGGACAAATGAGCATTCACGCACGAAATTATGGTGCGACGCCTGAAGAACGCTTTCAGAGTGAAGACTTTACCCTTGAGCGGAACCCCCCGACCTGGGAGCCCCAGTGTCTCCTTCGCCCATTCTACTGGCGGTGGTCGTGATGGTTCGACTTGTTGGGTTTAAAGCGCTGCGGAAACCTGGTCTGAGGGTTCTGATGATGGATTGGCGGAGCATGATGAATATAGACAGGATCGTGGGGTGTGAAGGTAGTTTCGTAGAGAACAGGATTTGGTCGAAGCTTGAGCGGGGAGATGTCATCGGCAGCCGCGAAAAGCGCGCTTTTAGTCTGCTGCACCAGCTAAAGTATTCATCACTTTCCCTTGTGAGATCTTCAACTTTAGAAAAAGCCATGGGATTATTGCCTATGGATGACATACATACACCCACAGTGCCGTCTGGGCCTACGACAGGGCAGAAAGCGGCAAATGGCGTGGACAAGGACAAGCTCTCCTTAATGGATCTGATTGCTGAGAAGACAAGAGTCGAGGAGGAGCTTACTGCTTTGGGCAGCGTCCTCGATAGCGTATGTCACCATTCTAGATCATTTACTGAAGAACCCAACTGCTCACTAAGCTTTTTATCTAACAGCATGGCGTCAATATGAACACCACCCTAACAACCTTTGACGGCTACCCACGAGATGACCTCGACATCGCCCAGAGTGCGTAGCCTCCCTCCAACAATTTCGAGGTCTGGTTTGCCAACATGGTCTAGTACGGACAACAAGAGCACGTATAATACATTTACGGAATGACTACAAGGCTCTGATGTCAAAAATCGAGCTTGGCCTACACGAACACCATGCTTCATATCAAGCTTCGAATCCTTCACCTGCCTCAGGCCCCAGCAATGAGGTTACGAGCAGTGCGAGCACTGTTACGGATGAAAGCTTGATTGAGACGCCTTTTGCGAAAGTCAATTGCGTTGTGTCTGGGAGTCCGGCACATGAAGCGGGTTTGAAGGCTGGTGACCAGATACGGAAGTTCGGAAATGTGACTTGGTTGAATCACGAGAAGCTGAGCAAGGTTGCGGAGACAGTTCAAAGGAATCAGGGGGTAAGCATGAACCTTGCTGTCTGGAAACTCTCGCTGATCTGGTTTTGCATCTAGCGAAACGTGGCTGTGAAGGTGGTTCGAGACACGGAAGAATTGACATTGCAGCTGACTCCGAGAAGCAACTGGGGAGGCCGGGGGCTGCTGGGCTGCCATCTACTTCAAGCTTGATTCTCCGACTTGAGCATGATTGGTGGAGCCAGAAAAGAAGCCAGGTGTCCAAGACTGAGAACTGAAAATAGCACCGTGTCGGATAATTAGATGCAATACACATATTCGGCGGAAACTTTCTGCAAGACCATCCCTCCTATGAATCCCAGCACCCGGCTCATCAAAAGAAATATGCATTTTTGGGTGGCGGAGTTATCGGATATACAGTAAGTGATGGTACATTTCTCGTGGTGTGCTCGCGCAGAAAAGTCTGCACACACGAGGCAATGCTCCCACCTAATTGGAATAATTCTGCGGTGAGATACATCATTTCCGCTAATTTTTGCTTGCCACGAAGCGGCAGATTCTATCAAGACTTTCTTGGGCTGCAGGTTTTGGGTGTGCAGGCTTTTTTGTCACCCGCGAGGTGCGCTTCCTGGTGTACACGGGTAGTCTTACATATGCAGAGTGGGTGGGATGTCTCGAGGAGCAGAGAGGACGAGAATGTTAAGCTCTACTTTCTTGTAAAAACACCACCACAATCACAACCGAGTAAAGCGAGTGTAACCTCGTGGTACTTTATCTGTCAGTCTGCATAGTACAAAGTACACCCACAACCATTGATAAACATGCGCTGCAATGTGTGACAGTAACAGGGCCCGTCTGCTCAAACTGCAGCGGAATAGAGGGACATTCGACGTCAATGTATATCTCCTCGTTGTAGAAGGGGGTTGTCGATATTATCCAGCTGAGAGATATATCCATGTCACGGTTCATGTGTTCTTGCTTACGAGAGAGCTGTACAACGGCAGCCTGATGTCACACAAATCGCAAGGCAAGTCTGGCGGGATTTTCCAACACCCTCGACTGCCTTGCTGACATTTTCGAAGGCTCGAGGTAGTCAAATTTTCTGCCTCGTGTCCGTGAACGCATTTTGTTACTATTTCTCGCATGATCAAATCCAGATCAATAAGCATGCTCTTTCTGTCCTAGAAGACACCAATGATTAGAGACCTCAACACAACGCTTTGACAATTGAGCCAGTAATGCCTGTGTCTACGCAATTCAACCTTTCGGTCGAGCTTTCCAAAGTACTTCCCCTTCGCGCAGCAATAACTTATACCGCCGACTCACTCGTCAAGCTGGTTCGCGAATTGAGGAGATCCGGATCCGATTTTCTGGTTGAAGAAGACCTCGCTGCCATCTTCGGACGGGTGCGTATTGAGCCTTCCATGGAGAATGATTTCCGTAGGGTGGTTGGAAACCCATCATTTACTGTCTACCACGTCGAAGGTCCGATTATTCTGGACCCAGGTCCTGGACCGACCCTTGCCCGCGCGTTGAAAGATCGCTATTACATGGCCTCAGTGATACAACTATCCTTTCTACTTTGGATGCATGAAGAGACTACTCTGGCTACAGCGTTAACTGAGAGTATGCACTCACGCTATGAATCTGGCGTGAAAGACGCCACTCCTGACCCAGACTATGACGGTATCTTGAGAACTTTGCAAGCTTGCTCCTCTCAGACAAGCCAATTTGGCTGGGACGCTTTAGTAAATACTGTGGTTAGCAAATTCCCAATTTCTAGGCATTGGTTTCGCCTGGACCTTAGTCCCCTAAAATCTCTCACACCAAACTTACTCCTTGGAGCCATGGATTATTTTCACTTGGTACAGAGCCTTCCGGAGGATCGTTTCATAATGGTGGAGAATCAGCTAGGTCTAGTACCACTCATCGTGTGGGGTCATTGCATTCTAGGCCTATCAGTCCTTGTCAAAAACAGTCCAGATGGGGATGTGATTTTTGGACGTACAGGAGGTCCCCAGATCATTATTAGATGGATGCCACTTTCTATCCAAACGAACCCCCAGTTCAAATCTCGGGTACCGACACCCAAAATATATTTACTGGATGCGAGTCAGGAGGTAGTACTCAAAACGGAGCGTGTTGATAGCGAGAGTTCAAGGATTGAAGGCCAGGAGTGTCATCGCTTGAAAGGTTACGGCACCACTTTCTTGAAAAGACTATTCAACAAGACGGAATTGGTAGCCGACGATGATCCCATATATGCCGAAACCGCCAATTTCGCTGTAGCCTTCGCCGTGAGATTATCACAATCGATGCGGCGAATGCCGTTCAGTGACGAACATGGCCAGAAGCCAAACCGGATTCCTCCCCAGTGCTATTTAGGCACCGAATCATGGCGCTTGTTTGACTCAAGCAAGTTACTGTTCTCCGGAATAGGGCTCGACAAAAGCGTCATAAACGAATTTGACCAGAAACTTACAGGAGCAAGTATCGCAGATATGACTTTACCCCCCCGCATTCAACATTATTTGGGAGGGTCCAAAAATGACAGACGCGACATCACAAGAGATGATTTCATTCAAGATGTCAAACAGGCAGCTTCGTGGATTTTGACATTCGCGCAGGTTAATGAGATAGAATCATGCGCGGATTTAGTCTTGAGAATTGCTCCTGGTTGGATGTTTTGCACTGGCGTTATGAATTGGGATGGGTTGGAGCCAATAGAGGTTGAATCGAAGGTCTTTTTTGAGCTTGTGTTAAAGATGATGAGAAAAGATGATGAGGGGGGAACTTCAATTGTTGAATCAGAAGGAATTTTTCTCACCAGCCATCACGGATGGAGTCTGTTCTACAGCAGTGTTGGCGATGAAGATCCAGGACTAGTCAACTGCGAGTTGCTGTCTATTAAGCGAGGGGTGCCAACTAACAGCAAAACTCTGGAGCGGAAGTATCGAATTGCAGATGCCCCTGCCGTTGAGAGGAACGTGAGAACGCCTATCGTGGTTGATAAAGGGAATTCCTACCTCTCGAGATGCTTCACCCAGGTCTACAAGCGAACCGAGCACTACAGTAGCAAAACCAACGAGTTCCTGCTGTCTATACGATTTGACATAGAGGATCTTGAACCCCCTCGATGGATCTCACATCAGAATCCAGAGAACAATGACATCAGATACTCCATCTACGCATCACACGCCCAATTTCACGAGGCTCTTTGGCAAACTATCAAGACGATACCTTGCGCGCACTCTGACGGAGATGGCAGGCCGTTGCCGCTTGAGTTGGGCGTCGTGACCGTAGCAGGACTGACATGGGCTAATGGTGATGGCGAAGCGCAACGCACCAACCGGATCTGCATCTGTTTGGTCAAAGGAGACGCCAGAGCACGATGGCTAGTAGTGAATGGTCTCATGGCTAACAGCGATATGGGGGCTCTCAATAGGCAAGTGCTGCTTCGCTGTGATGGCTGCTGCGAAGGCTGTGCTGTCAAAGCCGCCAGTGCGATGAACGGGAATTGGCTTGTGGTCCTGTAATCTCAGATGATTTGGGGTTTAGTTGTGAAAACCAGGTACATTGGGAGATTTGTCCCAAAATAATAATCTTTGCAATACAGCTATATTTGAATGTCCATCGTGACAGGAAACTTTCGAGATGTAGCTTGGTATGCTCATCGAGACAAACCCTTCTCTCGTATTGGGAATTCGAGACCTTGACAGGTCTATGGAACAAGACGAACACTTTAGGAACGCACGTAGCAGAGATTAAGCGTACAACCGCATAGATAGTGCAGATGTGTTGCATCATTGGTAGTCTACATGTAAGACTATCGCTACTCTTATACAAGATTGTGAGCTTACTCTAGGTTGTGGCTATCAAGCGGAGTAACTCGACTTCATATCCAAGTTCAGAGCACTCAAAGCCCTTCGCTGAGGAGGATTCTCCCTACTATACATCATAGCCCCTGCTGCGTTCTTAGCGTACGCTCAGGAATGGACAGCGGGGTCAATGATGGGGTTGCTATCATTTAGTCGGGCAGAGCAACAGGCAAGAAGGTAGATTCCACAGTGGCTTACGATAATTCAAAGCTAATTGTAATGTACAGAGTGCAAATGCGTATGACCGCAAGCGAGCAAAGGGGTTTGAATGGCAACACGGGTATCCTCTCTTTCGCTACATCAAGACCCCTGCATGACATCCGGGGTACACTTGGGGTACCCATCCGACTTGACACTTTGCTCCGTGAGGGTTATGTTGTCTAAAAACCAGCGCGCTGAAAGAGTACAGATGAGTGCGTGTGTGTGTACATGAGGAGACATCCGAAGGGAGAAGTGAAGAAGACCCATTAGCAGTGACGGTGAGATTGCAACCTGATCTTCCGTTAAGATACTGGCAATCTTGGGCTGATGTTGTTTGTGAATGCTCAAGCATACGCGGGCCAGTCTGTCTACCGAAGTTTAGCGTGAGACCGAGTCGAGCGCATTGGTGTCTGTGTAGGAGAAAGATATGCATACGACGCATCGTCCTCTTCCGAAATTTCGTCCCTGTTGCGCTTAGTGCCAGTTCGACAAGGTCCCACAGCGAGGCCGAACTCTTTTGTCTGAGCCCCAATGTCTTCGGCTAACGGTGGGTACGAAGAGCAAATTTCAAGACTTTCCAATACCATCATATAAAGCCACCACAGAGCCAAATTAATAGTGAGAGAATTGTCGCTCGCGTTGCTGCTCCAAGGTATAGCCTTTTACTCCAGGGTCCCTTCCTCGAAAGTCTCTGCAGATGCGTTCTGCCTGGGGATTTTCGATGATTCTGAAGTGATAGCCGTGGCTGATTCTTGGGACTGGGAAAAGACAAACCAGAGGCTTGAGTGTTGACCGTAGACTTCGAGTGGTACTGCGAGAAAGGACGAAAACAACCAATCCCTTTTCGGTTACAATGTTCCCATAACGGACTTCCAACTTACTGCAGTACGTATAAATCTGTTTGTTAGGCTCAAGTCAATCCACTGCTCCTTCACTGTTGGGTACTAGCGCGTAGGACACCAGCCCAGTCCAGCTGGCATTTCGCGGTTCTTTTGGCTTGATCGCCTCGGACCATGTATATCTTTGCCTGTGCTCGGTCGGCGCCTGAGAGCTTTTGGGTGACATCCAGAGCATCTGAGACAACAGACTGGTAACACTTGATGAGAAGTGCTTTGAGTGAATCTTCATCGTGAATCTCACAAAAGGGAAGATGCGGTATAGCGGAATGATCTATGAAGTTGCTGGTTTCCTGGCTGAGTAGTTTCCGCAAACCGCCTTTGTAAATGGCCTGCAGAGAATCAAATTCAAAGTCCTCCCATACTAGGATGCACTTCGGTTCTGCGCAGTTAGGACTTGTGGTATCACATCCTTCATTGCTTGGCTTGACGTCACTTGAGGGTAGTGAGCGTTAGAAACAAACGAATTGTCGAATTCAAGGTACTCCAGAACAAAGTTTCTCGCAGGCATATTTTGGAGAGGTAGAGGATATGAGTTTGCTCAATAAGCAAGCAGTATAGTGATATCACAGGGCAAATTTGAAGGAGTATGACACCGGCTTTTTCGGGGATGAGGCGACGTGCGTCTGGACGTACATAGGAAATTGCTCTTGCCTATGTGCAGTGCCACTTAGACGAAGTGGAAAGAAACTCGATAAGTAGGGGAAGCGGCATCCGGCTCTTTCCTGCATCAATCCAATGGCCAGGGAGGACTAAAAAAAGATTGCGAACAGTGCTCAAGATTGGTGGGAAAGTGGTGAGAAAGAGGGGAGAAAGAGGGGAAAGGGGGCTGAGACTGCAGTTGAATGTATTTTGCATTCTCGTGTTTCATGCAACACTGCTGTTTATAGCCACCATGAGCTGATAGATATTTTTGGAAGTTTCAATAATTCATCATCTCTGAGACACCACCTCGTGCAAATTGGCGCCGAATAATACAACGATGATCGACTCTGTAAATGGAGGGTACCTAAGGTAGCGACATGTGATAATGAAGCCTTGCAGACATCAATAATAGAGGGATTTCGCACCCCCTGCACACTCTCTTCGCTTGTGTTCGCTTGCTTGGTTTCCGTACCCTCGGGAGTACTATTTACTAGCTCAGAAGTAAAATTTTTAGCAGAATTTAGTACGCGTCGCAAACAGTACGCTAACAGCTAAGCGGGGACTCGACGAATGAGAGCTCATAGCGAGGTATTCAAACCTTAAACTTTGTCCAGAGGGTGGAAAAATTTGTCCACCCTCTGGACAGAATTTTAGTCTCGTTCTAAAACATTAGCGAGATTACTAGCTAACCAAAACAGGTACCATTATTAGTATACCGCGTACCAAAACATGACTATCCTCGGATACTATGCATTAGAACATATTTGTGTGCAGGGGGTGCGAAATCCCTCTAATAATGAGGGGAGGATTTTCTAGGCCAATTGACTTGCTCTCCCGCCTTCCCTTCCCGTGCCGCTAGGAGATATCAGCAATATTACACGCTAGGAAGCCCGGAAGCATTTTCACACCTCACCTCTAATTTCTACAGTAATTTACCTTGGTTTGCCTGGAGAGAGTGTCCAAGTGTAGGCCTGTTATACTGGACGCCGAGTCTTGAGATATGAAGCCTGGCACTCGCTGTTCGCTGGTGGTGTAATTTAAGCGGTTTCTCGTTCTCTCCCGGCTGGATGGCGGCTCCAATGGCATACCGTACACCGTACCTTAGCTACCTTGGTATTGCTCCCCAAATTTCTGTTACCGCACACGTTGGTATGTAAAGTAAGTAGGTTACCTACAGCCTTACAGGATCTTTTCACGTCGGACCGCCCCCTGCCCGCCCCCTGCTATTTTTCACGAGAAACTAAGCCAGTCTCGGTTGCTCAGTAACGACACTTGATCTATGAAGCGTCTTGTGAGAAGTGGCAAGCCCCTGCTGAAGGGGGGCGACCCGATGTGAAACCACCCTGCAATTGATGTCTCCTAATATATTCATAGCTGTTAACTTGTTAGGGCCGTATGGTCCGACGGCGAGGATCGACACCCGATTCTTGACATATATTAAACCCTCTCAATCATGTCAAGCACTTTACTTGAGGTCAAGAGGCAGTCACTATGTCCAGAAATTTGCACAAGATGCTCCCACCGTGCGACGGACCAAAGCTGCACGCCTTTTCCAAGAGAGCGGTCGATGTTCAATTTATTCGTCTTCTTAGCGACAACGAGCAGAAGGGGCAGTCGCATGTCTTTGAGGTCATTATAGACGGTATGCATTATGCTTTGAAAGTGGTAGGTGCAACATCTTGCTCCTGTCCAGGCCAGGCTAGGCTGATGTCACCAACAGTTCAAATTCTATGATGTGGAGGATGCTACATTCAGCATGAGCAAAAGAGAACTAGAGGAAATACCGATAGAGACCATTCGCTTTCATACCGATCCTTTCTACAATGAGTGTCGTGCTTATGGCAGACTTATTGAATACGATGTCAACGGAAAGATCGCTGTGCGCTGTCACGGCCACATGGCTATCTCAGCTGCAAGAGAGGAAGAGCTAGCTCGACGCTTTGAGGTCTATGCATGGGACCGTCCCAGGGACGACTCAAAGCTGCCAGTGTCTAAGAGACAGCCATTTCGCGCAATCGTCAAGGATCTCATAGAAGATGACCGTCCACTCAACGAAAAACAACTGATCAAGATGCGGAAGGATTTGCTCAAGATGCATAAATTGGGCGTGTATCCACAAGACGCGCGAGACCGCAATTACGGGGGTGGACTGCTTCTAGATTTCAGCATCGCCATCACGAAGCCTCATTGGATCTTCAAGACGAAGAGGTCATGGTGGATTAATATGATGATAAAAGATGACATGAATATGCTGCAGGCGGTCATGCTAGAGTCTGGGGTAAAGACATGGCAACGTGCGGTGAGGAACAGGGAATACTGTATGAAATTGCGAGGTTGTCCTGACGGCAAGGAAAGGAAACGGCGAAATCGCAAATATGTCTCGTGATGGGGAGAGCAGCGTTCGACATATGGGACAGATTTGAATCTCATGCTTGCACATTACTTGCCATACTGCACTAAGACTAGAGCTTGCCAACTCCTTTATCAAGTTTACGATGTATGACACCAGGTCCCGACTACTGCTACGTTGCCTCTCACCTGACATCCAGTGACCGTGTGAAGATATCCAGCCCTTTTTGAACCTAACTCAATTTCCATGAGTTCCTCTGGCTCGTAGCAGTAAGGTGTTACTCGACTTCACCTTTCTTTGACCTACAGACTTCGATCCTCTCCCTTTCATTCTTCTCCAACCCCCACTGCGCCTCTATTCCTGCGTAACCAAGACACCTCTATGTCCAGAGACGCATAAGGAGATGATGAAGAACGTTCTCGTTGGCTGACTCTTCAAGGGGAAGCGTCGGTACGATTCAAGATCTTTCATCAAGGTGGTGCAGATATACTGATGTCACATGCTTGAATCAATGCTATCTCTCTATACACCATGCTCCAGTCATTAATTCTGCTTAAGGTATTTTTGACCTTTCATATCTTCTTATGCTGCAGATTCCATCGGAAGTATACTTGCAAATCTCGAAATCAGACGTGATAGAGGCGCTCGATAGGATCAACCTCCGAAGCCGGGGACTTTTGAAAGATATTTTGTCGAGAATTTGTACCCAGGCCATCAGCTTAGACTTATCTCCATTGATGACAATACAAACCTTCTCCAGTGATTTTGCGCAATCGCGATACATTTTTGGGTTGCGAGCGGGCGTTTCGGCTTCAGGATGTCGTGCTCTTGCTCAGCAAGAAGCGCCTGATAGTACTCAAGTCCGTAAGCACTCGCATACATCAAATGGACTGGAGAATCTCCGGTCCAGCAAGGCCTGATTATTGGTCGATGTGATCCACATCGACCGATGATATGTGATTTTTTCATTCATGATTGGCGAGGACGGCCCTTTATGTCTGATCAAACGTGCCTCGGCTTTGTCAGTACAAGCCATGGTTCTGGGGTAGTATGATGAAAAGAAGAAGACCAAAGGAGCAAGGAAATCTCGGAAGTGTGAGAAATGAGGTCCAAGGCTGCGTAAAACGGCTCTAGCCCATCCGGTTCTAGCGTGCTCTTCACCTGGTTGTCGCCTCAACTTCCGCTCTGCCTTCAATTCTTTCTTCACTTTCTCCATCTGCTTCACAACCCTCATCAACACCTCTCCCATAGCTTAAAGACACCAGTCGAGTCAGTAGCCCACCTTCCATTACCTTTTTAGCCAATTGGAGAACTCAACAGAAGCATCACGATACTCATTTTACATCAGATACCCCACAAAACATAACAAAGCACATTTTCTCAAGATGGCTGAGGCATCTGGCGCACAAGCGCCCCCTACCTTCAAGCTTGTACTGGTCGGAGACGGTGGGACTGGAAAGGTCTGTTAGCCCGCCTAGCTTTCCTGTTACAGCCCAAATCTTTGAGCGGTGGTCAGAAACCACTGCTTACTCAAGCTCAAGGCTTCGGCGACTATCATCTCTCGGAGACGTTGGCTAACATGGTGCAACAGACAACCTTCGTCAAGCGCCATTTGACCGGCGAGTTTGAAAAGAAGTACATTGCAACTCTTGGTGTCGAGGTTCATCCGCTCGGGTTCTCTACTGTACGTTTCCGGTCCGATTTATTGAGCTTGGTTCAGCCGGCTTATGACACTCTAGAACTACGGAACAATTCAATTCGATGTCTGGGATACCGCAGGGCAAGAGAAGTTCGGTGGTCTCCGAGATGGATACTACATCAACGGCCAGTGCGGTATCATCATGTTCGACGTCACTTCCCGAATCACCTACAAGAATGTTCCCAACTGGCACCGTACGTCTTCTGTCATCGAAACCAAATGTATATGACTAAACATTTGCTAGGTGACCTTGTCCGTGTGTGCGAACAAGTCCCCATCGTCCTTTGCGGCAACAAAGTCGACGTCAAAGAGCGTAAGGTGAAGGCCAAAACCATCACTTTCCATCGCAAGAAGAACCTTCAGTACTACGACATCTCCGCCAAATCTAATTACAATTTCGAAAAGCCCTTCCTCTGGCTGGCGAGAAAGCTAGTAGGCAACCCAGGCTTGGTAAGTCAAGATATTAAGGATTCCATGCTTGCTCGGTACTAATCTTGACCCGTCAGGAATTTGTTGCTGGGACTGCTTTGGCTCCCCCAACCGTGCAAGTTGACGAAGCTCTATTAAAGCAATACCAGGATGAGATGCAAGATGCTGCAAATCAGCCACTGCCAGATGAGGATGACCCGGATCTATAGACATGGCAAAGCCGGCTTGGACAGTGATTCAAAAGAGACATCGTTGGGCGGAGAATGCACAGAATGAGTTGCATAGATGGAAATGGCATGCCTGGTATTCTTCTCCTTGCATTATTTTAAGTTGTGAATGAAACATGTCTCCAGACTTGTTTGGTTCACAACCAGGGGCAGTTACGATAAGGTTCCAGGGGTCGAAGGAAGAAAATGATACCCTGGCACCGGATCTTCTCAAAGGCGTGCTTCTGTAGGTAGATTTCACATAGAATCAATCCATTTAGGCGGAATCTCCGATCCGCTGCACTGTTGTATCAAGAAATTGGCCGATGAAATCCGATAGGATGGCCACAGCAGCTCTGCGGTTTATCACACAAGTCTCAAACCCGCTTTGTCCATATAATCCTCCTTTCCTTTCCTTTTCTTTCCTTCACCTCACTCCCTCGTCCTCTCTCTATAAGTACTCACCTGGACAACAACCTTACCGTTACTCATCACAGGTAATTGCCCACTGTCTTGAAGGGTTGGACCTCTTGCTCATCCCGCTACGTCTTTTGTTCAGCTCGCAACCCCAACACCGTCAACACCATGACTCTCATCAAGAAGGAGGACTCTGGGCCCCCGAACCCGGGGACTCCAGACCCAAAAGCCTTGAACTGCACGCTCGAACAGAGCTCATCCCTCCGCAAAGCCAATGACGTTATCAATGTCATGCGAGGGAACCAGAGTCTCCAGATCTCTTTTCAGCGTACGATCCGCGTTCCTGATGGCAAAGGGAACTCTGAACTCCCACCGGGCATGGGAACATCCCCTCTCTACTCTGTTGCAAACTACGCAGAAAAATTGCCCAAGGACATGGCGGCCAAAGGAGGGCTCTTCCTTCCGATGTACCGTACGTTCTCTTTCTCTCCATGACCAAATTTCACCTTCCCACATGTATAGACCAAAGAGCAGGGACTGAATCTTTCCAGAGCGTGAGGCTATGTGGATCTCATTCAAATCTTCTGCACCCTTTGCCATCCAGATCTTTGTTGGAAGAGTGAATGCTGTTTCTGGCGAGCCCACCGGGGACAATGAGACCATCATGATGCGTCGTCTCAGCTTGATGGAAAAGAATAAGTCTGTCCAAGACTATGTTGTCGCACCAAAGCAGCTGTGGCTCGACGGTATCGCCACCGGCAACGGGCGTGTCCGTCAGTTCGTGGCGATGCCACTGGGCTCTGGATACTCTGTCGAAGCCCAAGTTACCGGTCAAGATCTGATTGGAGGACTCCAGTTCCATGTCACTCCCTCCACACCCCCAGCTCGTGACCTTCTGGCCGCTCTCAAGGGACCCAACCCTCCAGGTTTCGACGACGTCCCCATACGAATCACCGTCAAGACATTGACCGGGAAGGCACTGAACTACTCGGTGTTGCGGTCGAGATTGGTCCGCGAGCTGATGCTACATATTGAGAGCAGAGAAGGCATTCCGTATGGTGATCAGCGCCTCATTTATGCGGGAAAGCAGCTTAAAGATGGTAAGTTGCAACAGACAGATTGAAAGAGACTTGACACTGACTGCAAGGTCGCTCCCTCGCCGATGACAATATGCAAAACGTTAGTAACGCACATTATCTGCTTGACTGCGCGACTGACCATGTACTAGGGTTCGACACTTTACATGGTGCAGTGCCGTCGCGGTGGAGGCTTTGATCCCGTACGTATGGCAATGGGCGTTGCCCCCGGCGGTCTGATCAAGCAGTGCATTCTAGACGATACCAATCCCGCCGAAATCTGGGAGCGAGACCGCACCATCTGCTTCAACGTTCAGATCCTCAACTCAGACATGTTCCAGCAGGTCACGGGCAAGGCTCCTCCATCTACGCCTATATCTGCCAAGACCTACGCCGACCAAGGCCTACCGTTTTACAAGATCTACGGGGAAACGTCCAGCATAAAGGGTGACTTCAACGGTGTCAAGTCCGTGAAAGAATTGGACAAACTCAAAAACAAGAACGGCAAGCGCGAGAACGAAGGAGACGGTGCTCTCGAGTCCAACAAGAAGGCCAAGGACCTCAGCGACGAAGACGATGAGGACGACATCGATGAAGAAGAGGACAGTATTGGCAAGGACGACACCGATGAAGAAGAGGACAGTATTGACAGAGACGACACCAAGAACGACAATCTCCATGACGACCAACAAGCCTCCTCCAACCCCGTCCTCCTTCTCAATCCCAACGGCACCGCAATGGGCCAATTCACCCCGGTCTCCGAGCTCGTGGAGGAGCTCTCCCGCATGAAGTTGCGCAAGACCAAGCCCTTTCATGCCAAGAAGTGAAAGAAAGAAGGTAGGAAGGAAGGAAGGAAGGAGGGAAATAAGCAAACAAGCCATTTTTCCTTCATCGCTGCCGCCAGTCCTTGTTCATTCGGCAACGGAGCTTTGGCGTCTCTTTTTTCCACATTTCGAAACGTACCGTCACGTACGCACGTGTGGATTTGAGGGCATAGTAATTGATGCCATCCATAGTCTGAGCTTTGTACGAAATGGAAGTTGAAGCAAGATAACACATGATATATACGGCTATACTCTGTCTGCTGACTCTTCTGGTCCTTTGGCCCCACATGACGATCTCGTCCTTCTCCGCTATATCATCCCGTTTCAAAGTAGGACGAGTGACGGGGAAGGGCCAGCTACAAAGCAAGAATATAGCAGCTGGGCCATGGCGCGTACGGTAGGTAGGGAGGAAGAGTATTAGGGCACAGTTATCGTTTGGACTTTCTAGCACTGAGGACTACGGAACGGGATGATTGTTGATTGAAAATTTTTGGGTCTCGGATCGAAAATCTCCTCCCATGGCTGCTACGCTATAGCTGCAGCGGTGAGCAACACCGCGCACAAAGGGGGTATCTGCTCGCGCGCAAGTCGCCGACTCAAAGTAGTGTCAATAGTTATACATTTGTTTTCCCGCATGCCTGATTAAAAGGGGTGGTAGGTAAAACCCGTTTCACTCAAATGCCTTCCCGTTGAAAAGAAAACCACCGCCCCCAATCGCTATGCTGTGCGTTATTTCGTAAAAAGGCCCTGGATCACCCGAAGTGTGATGCAAGCGCGGTAGGCCGAGGCGTGGCGTGGCGTCTACTTCTTGCGGCCGGTGGAGGACAGGTCGGTGGACTTGGACATGCTGCGCGTCAGGCCGCCGATGTATTCTTGCAGGTCGTTGTTGTTCTTCTCCAGCTTGCCCAGGTCTGACTGCACGCTCTCGCACCGATTGACTAGGGCGTCGAGGCTGGATTGGACTTCCAGTGCATGGCTGGATGTCGTGTTAGCATTTGCTTGCTTGGAGTATCTATTAAAGAAAATGGGGAGGAAAATGAAGAAAACCAGGAGGCTTGGAGTAGGGAAGTATGTAAGAGATCAAACGCACTTCGTCAAGTTCAACCGACTCTTGTCGAACATCTTGTTCGTCTCCTCGGGACTCCGTCGCGGGCTCATAGCTCGAGCATCGCCGGGTGGATAGTCCTCCTCCTCCTTGAGCTCGACGTCAGGCGAGTCGGAGGGGATGAGCATGGTGCGGCTGGATTTGCGGGAGAGGTACCTGGGGCGGGTGAGGGAGCGGGAGCGGCGTTCGTCAGGGGTGGATTCGTGGTCCGAGGACGTGGTGGTGGAGGGTTGGGTGGAGTCAGGATTGGTGGGTGTTTTGGCAGGGGGGCCTGAGTGCTCGGTGGTGGTGGTAGAGGGCGAGAAGCTAACGGGGTCGGGGTTGCTGGCCGTGGGCGCAGAGGTCGCGCCGTCGGTGGAGGCCATGGTGGATGGATGAAATGTTGTGGTGGGTTGAAGATTTTGGGTAATGGTGTGGAGTGGTATTTAGAAAGTGAGAGGAGCGAGGAAGCTGTGTGTGAGAGTTGGAGAGGATGAAGGAGCGCCTTGCTGAAGGTGGAAGAGGGCAAGCTAGCGCTGATGCCTCTCCTGGGGTAAGAGTCAGGCGGGGGGGGTGGTATGGATGCTGAGTGTGTCACGCGCTGGGTTGGATGGGGTGTGTTTATCAATCCATGACTAGAATGCCAAGTGAATATCTCCGACGACATACAGACGGGTCGAGGGACGGAGATGACTTACAGCAAACGGGCAAAACGGGTTTCTCAGGAGTCGCTACTCTCTTGGGAAATGTTTGGCGAAAAGATGTGGGCAGAGAAGCATTGGGAATGAATGCTCATGCGGGAGTGAAATGATTGGAGAAGCAAGCAGCCAGGGGAGTAAGGGGTTGGTAAAAAAGGTACATGAAGTTGGAAGAATTAGCGAAATGAAAATGAAAATGAAATGATTGAATTAAATGATTGTCGCCAGTCAAGTAGAGTAATGAGTATTGTACGGAGCATGCAGTAGCAGTTTGAAGAATATCTTACCCCAATCATTGGGAATCATTGGGATCACTTGCTGAGGCTTATGTAAGCAGCGCAAATGCACAATGATGTGGAATGACGCAAGATCGTCAACGGGTCCCGAGAGATCATCATCTCCGCTTACTCCTACCACTTACCAATTACCAAGTTACCACCACCCACTTCACCCACTCCACCCACTCCACCCATAGTTAATTTCTTGGATTTAGGTACGTACCTTATGATTACTATCCAACCTACTCAACAGTATTGTAGAGTACAGTCCAAATAGTTTCGATGATATTCATTACATTCAATGGTCTGCAAAAAACCTAGTTATGGAGCTATGATACAGTGCATACTAGAGCTCTAGGGCACCCCTAAGCTTGCTTCGTCATGAAATGATCCCTCCATCAACCCCTCCACCAACCCCTCAGCTTGCCCTTCTCATGCCGAGAGTCTTGCCTATCTCTCCCCACTCAGGCAATCGTAGCAACGTGGATGTGGTGGAATAGCCATATACAAGAGCAAACCTGCTGTAAGAACTGCATTGCTGCAAGGCATCTATCCTAGTTAGGCCGATTGAATAGCAGCCCATCATCGGCTGCCCGAAACGAATCTGACGCGAATAAAATAGGCGTAAGCCGAGAAGGGTGTACAAAACCCCAAGGACTGTGGGTAGACTCGCGCATGATTAGGTAGGGACATCGAACAAGAACCCGAGCTCGCGAATGCCCAACCGACCAACATTCTGACTGGCCTTCTCGTCAAGCGCCGCCTCAATCAGTTCGCGCTTCTTCTCCTGAAGCGCCAGGATCCTATCTTCAACCGTGTTGGGAACGAGCACTCGGTGAACCTGCACCGGCTTTTGCTGTCCGATCCGGTGAGCACGATCGATCGCCTGTTCTTCGACAAACGGATTCCAAAACGGGTCCAGGATGATGACTTGCGACGCCGCGATCAGGTTCAACCCCGCATTCCCCGCCTTGAGAGATACCAACATGATCTTGCACTCCTTTCGGTCTGTGAAATCGATGACCGCGTCATTCCTGGCATTCGCAGTCATACTGCCATCGTAGCGGCGATAACCCCATCCTGCATTGGCAATGGGTATTTCCAGTAGGTCCAGTAAAGATGTGAACTGCGAGAAGATTATGGTCTTTTCACACTGCTTCGTCTCTGGGTCCTTTCTTTCCTGGATGGCCCGGAGGATCTGCTGTCAATTGGTATGGTGTAACAAGGGTGGTCGGACGACTTGTGCTTACCTCCATCGTCTTTTCCGTCTTTCCGCTAGGTATCCACTCCTTGTTCAGGCGCTTCAAATATCGCTGACGGGCCTTGACATTGCGCATCCCCGCTTTCTTGAGCTCTGCTAGGGTCTGCTTCGGCGGCTTCTTCTCCTTGGCTTTGCCTTTGCCCTTGTTTCTTTTCTTTGCTTTCTTTGATGTTGGAAACTTCTTGCCTGAAGCTTCGCCATGATCATTATAGGAACCATCCCCTTCTGCTTCAGAAGATTCCTCATCAACGTCGTCTCGGACGACAAAGTTGAGTAGATTGCCCTTTGAATCGACCTCGTCATCTTCTTCGTCGTCGTCATCGTCACTATCACTGTCATCTGTAGTCTCAACATCGGCTTGGGAGTCATCGACATCGTCCAGTAATCCGTCCGGCATTAGCTCGGGTAGATAGACACGCTTGAAGGCGTTGTGGTCGATGACCTTTGTTGGTATAACTTTGCCGCGACAATTAGGACACTTGACATCAGGATTGCGGCCTTCAGTCCCATCAGCATTAGCCTGAGACGGGTCAGATATCCGTGCAAAGCACTCAGAGCAGGTGTTGTGCCCGCATGGAATGAATATTGTAGGGTTGTCGGCCATGTCCATGCACACCGGGCACTCCAGCGCGCTGTCTTCATTCAAGGAACACTGCTCCTTGATACGGGAAACGACATCAGGAGCAAGCTCTTTCGCCAGCTTCAACATGTCCTCTGGGGTGACCTCTGCAGAGCCTGATGCCTGCCCAAAGTCCTTGATGAGGTGAGGATGACAGCACTAAACCATCGCGGAATCAGTACTTCTGTCCTTGAAAGAATCTGACATAGATGTGGTTGGAGGGCAGGACAAGCTGCTAGTCAGAAGGTTGTTTCAAGAGTCAACGGTATGGAAGAGTAAAAGAAACTTAGGAAGGGTGCTCACCGCTTGACGAAGGCGCAATAGAAGGACCAGAATGTTTGAATAATTCCGACCCACTGTATTCGCTTTGAGATACTTGTTGAATGTCAATTGAGTATGCGTTTCTAAGGCCTGATAGAACGCAAGCTCGTCATCGCTGAAAGCCGCGTGGCTCTGTTCAGTGGTTCTCTCTGGGAGATCCAGGATAGATTTCCCATCAATCTGAGATTTTTTAGTGCGACGAAGGAGTATGGCTTTGAGCAAAGCCTGTAATTTCCGCATGGCCTTGGACTTTGCGGAATCTGATTGGCCCTTCAGCGGCGTTGTAAAATCTCGGCGAAAATTTTCTGGCTCGCAATACTAGTTTACAATTTCGCTATCAGTATTGCCTCTTCTCAAGAAATCGAGCCTCGGGGCAGGTCTCAAGTGAAAACTCCGCAGACGTATGTTAAGCCCTCGAATTTGGTCCAGAAGAGGAAATAGGACTCACTGGTCGAATGCGAAGGAAATGAATTAGACTATAGAGTTCCGACACATTGTTCACTGGCAAGATTAGTGACTCGTAAATTGGCATCGGCAGAAAGGTTGTGGAGTCGCTTACTCATGGGCGTACCAGTCATGCAGAATCTCGTCGACGCTTGCAACTGAGACACTGCCTGTGCCTGCTTGGTAGACTTGTTTTTGATCCATTGAGCTTCGTCAAGAATGACTCGGTACCACTTGCACTCATCGCCCAAAAGGGGAAGACTGTCCTCTCTTGCTGTGGGTTGGTAATTTGGATTAGCGCGTTTTTTTGTGAGAATATCTTCCCGTCGTTTCAGCTCGGAGGCCAGAGTCCCTATCGGAAGCAGTCAGCACGATAGAGAGACTTCGGCTACGATTTGTACCAAATGGTAAGAGGCCTCACCGTATGTCGTAAGCACTACATCAAAGGTCCGTAACCGCTCGAACGTCGTGTGACGTTTATCGCCATGTAGGATGAAAGTTGTCAATGTATAGCGTGGACCCGGTTTTAATTTTTGCTGAATTTCACGTTCCCACTGTTTGAGAAGTGCCACAGGAGCTACAATCAAAGTGGTTTTGCATTTCCGGTCTGTAGACCTCCTGGCTACCATTAGAGCAAGGGCCTGAATAGTTTTTCCAAGACCCATATCGTCGGCTAAATGCCATTAGTGAGAGCTCAATGAGAGTAATGACGGCCAAATCGAGAACTCGATAGGAGAGAATGGGACCTACCCAGTATGCCCCCCTTGTTTGAACCCTCTTCCATCGTCCTCATCCAGGTCAAGCCCAGCTTCTGGTGCTCCATGAGAGGATATGTCATCGCTTCAGGCGTACCCTCGCGGTTCTCTGGAGGTAATTCCTCGTCCGGTCGAATATTTTCCAAGAGAGACTTGATTTCTGCGGTGGTGCGCGTACTAGCAAATAGTCAACATCACTCTCAGTGTGGCGTTTATGCAGGACTCACGGATCGTGAGTCACATAATTGATACGATCCATGTAAGACTCTACAAGCTCTCTTTTAGCAGGGTCGTTCAAATTAATTCCATGTCTATCAAGAAGGCTGGACGTCAGATCTTGTGGCTGATCATAAGAGTCCAAATCAATAAAGTTCGATGATGAACCAGCTCCATTGCCGTAAACCGATGAACCACCAATGCCGCCAAACCCTAAAGGGGCGGTCCCATACCCGGCAAGCTGCTGGTCGACGAGATCGTACGCTGAATTGTAGGCCCCTCTAGCAGCGTTGATAATAGACTGACCGAGTTGGGCCCCTGAATTGTGCCAGTTTGATGGCCCGGAGCCTCCTGCAGTGTTCCCATATGGATTGTACGGTGCCGAGATGCTGCGGTCGTTGGCAAAAGTACTGGGGTCAATCTCGACCAGATCGCTGCTTGGATGGCTAGGTTCTCCTGGAGCGCCAAACTCATCGTCACTGCCCAAGTCGATGAAAGATTGCGGCTGATGTGATCTCTCTTGCTTGACAGGAACGTGCCCGTTGGTGTTCCGATTTGCGTTCTCTTGCTTGACATCAGAGTGATGAGATCGATAGGAGCTTTCGTGTTTGACCGGCAAAGTGTAAGATGGGAAGGCATCCTCTCCACCAAAAACGGGCGATGAGAGAGGTTCAGGTCGACGATAACGTCCCTGAGAGTCAAGGACTGTCTGCGACGTAGTGCGAGGTGCGGCACTTGGGCCAACACTCGAGTATTCGCCGGTGCCGATATCCCCGTCCCCATCTCCATACTGCTGTAGTGATCGTGCAAATTCTTCATCTTCACGTTCTTGCTTACGCCTTGCCTCTAAGAGCTCCTCTTGAGCCTTCTGCTCCTCCCTCATCTCGCGAATATGATCTTTTGGGTTGCCTCCAAGAAGATGGAAGAGGTCCGGATCATCGGGGAACTCGAGGGATTCAACAGAAGTTGGTGTTGTTGTGCCAGTAATTGCAGGGCTAGGGGTTGTGCGCATAGACTTGGCAGGATGGCGATCCGAATTCGAGAGACCCAGGCTTTCCCGCTGTCGCTTGTGAGGACGGAGAAAGCCCGAATCGGGGCTGGAGATTGATCCTGACGAGAGACGACCGTTCATGGAGGCAAAATTTGTTGTGTCCGGGCTGACGGTGTCTTCAACAGAGCCAAACCCCCATGGAGGTGCTGCAGCCGGTCGGCCTTGACCTGCCATTGCGCCGTCCGATGCAGAGTGGCCCCCGAATGCATTATTGGAACTTCCTGCGTATGGTGCAAAGCCGTTGCTGGCAAATTTCATCGTTGAGTCGCCGGATCGAGGTCTTTCGTGGTCATGGTTGCTAAGGATAGGAAGGCTCGTGCTATTGCCTGGCGACTCCACATTATCCTCATGTTGTCGACGATACTCTTCTTGTTGCTCAGTCTCGACCTGTGTTTCAAGGCTAGCTAGCCCGTGTTCCAGCACCATTTTCTTGACCTCGTACTCCTCATCCGTCTCTCGTAAACTATCAAGTTCCTGCATGGCAACATCGATACGGTCCTGCAAGTCCGACAACACAGCTTGTGATGAGGCTAAGGCCATTGTGGCGCTTTATAGTAGTGGTAGTCGATAGCCAGTTATTTAGAGTTCCTGCATCACAGTGAACAAATTCTTAGCCGCAGAGTGACAGAGATTGATGGTGAAGTGAGGGAGAAGATTCCAGATTTTTAAAGCTGTCTGTGCTTGCTGGTTTTATGAGAAAAGGCCAGAGAGATCAGTCGTCCGTCGGGCAATAAGGCTAGTGCGCGGTGAACACACCCCGAGGCTGCGAAAAGACGGAAGTGTCAAAAAGGCGGAGAAGGTCCGATCATGATAGCCTTGTCATGGTTTTACACCTAGGCATGGCAAATGGCGAAGAAAGAGTGAAGGAAGGGAGTAAGGTCAGAGGGAATGCGGTGATGGTGGTGGTAGTGGTGAGGTTGTCGTTGTTGTTGTTGATCATCAGAGAAAGCTGTCATGTAGCCGGCCGGAGTGATTGTTCCTTTGACAGGCGGAAATGTTATACAAAAAATACACAAAAATATGACGCGCAGATACATACTTTGGGAGTACCTTACGACGCGCAGCTTATTTTTTGGCCGTGGCCCTATACCCTAAATATTTCCACGCTAAGGTTTATGCTGGCTCGCTGGGGAAAAGCGGACTTTTCGGAGAGTGTAAATGCACCTGATACGTGTAGTGATATGATAGGTATTCAACGCTCGTCGACGATGAAATGCACGGAGGTAAGGGTGGGAGAGGATGAGACTTTGCCTTCAAAGCTTTGTCGCAGCTCGCAAAAGGCTATCCGCCTAAGCCACCAAGCGGAGACGCATATGCGAGAAGCCTGAAAAGAGAAAAGAAGAAAGGCCAGGAGATGGAAATCCTGGACGAGCATGATTGAGCGATTTCGAGATCGTGGAAAAGGACGATCACAGTCCCACAACGCTTGAAGAAGTTTCAGTAGTCAGAGGTTTCTTCCAACAGACTCGAACCTTTTTCGATTTGCGATGTAAGTTACAGAATACTTGATATACGTTTCCCCATCAGCCTCCTCACCGCCCTCTTTCCCCACACGAATCCATCCATTCCTATAAAATATAGTCAATAAAAGACAAATCCACCACATCAACACAAGCGTCGTATATTCCCCGCTCTATACACCGTAATGGAATAAGGTGAGGCTACCCGGGGAGGTCTATTTCTGTACACTGTTGCAACAAAAGTCCCGGACGCCAAGACCCATGCGCCAAGCCCTCCGGAAAACAAGCCTGAAGGAAACAGAATGGTTGCCTAGACAATAATGCACTTAGATCTGTCCTCGTGCTTCCAGCGCCTGTGAGCCCATTTTTGCCCCTACAGTATCAGGCTTACCAAGACAGAAATGGGAAGCTGGACTTGAACATGTATCTAATTGCTGATTTCTATTCTTCAAGCTTGCATAGTCAGGCCAGAGCGAGCGCATTTCGCACTGGCCACCGAAAGAGTATCTGCATGATCTTCTCATCGTCGCCCTCGTAGATCATGAGCACGCTGAAAAAGGACAAATAGGAGCCAGTATGCTGTTGGGTACACGACCAGGGTAAAAGAGTCAAGTAGCTTGTCTAGCCCGAGATGATCGCTCTGCCATTACTCAACCTTCCCCACGTCCCAACAACATAGCTATTGCTTCCGGTGTAACGAGAAGAATACCTATTCCGTAGCCTTTTCTGGCTCAGCAGGTGCGGCTGAAGAGGCTGCGTCGCCGGCCTCTTTGGTTTCCGTTGTCGCGGCACCGCCCTCGCCACCACTTGGCTCGGCCTCGGATGAAGTCCACAGAGTCTGATGCATGTTTAGCAAGTAACGCTTCACATAGCTAGTGCGCCGGCTTACCAGATTATCTCTCAGAAGCTGCATTATAAGAGTCGAGTCCTTGTAGCTCTCCTCACTCAGGGTGTCGAGCTCTGTCGGAAGAATTAGCAATTTCGTATAATGTAAGCATAAGTTACTGACCAGCGATAGCATCGTCGAATGCCTGCTTGGCAAGATGGCAAGCCTGATCAGGAGAATTAAGAATCTCGTAGTAGAAGACAGAGAAGTTCAAGGCCAGACCGAGGCGGATTGGATGAGTAGGAGCAAGATCCGTAGTGGCGACTTCGGTAGCAGCTTTGTAGGCCTCCAATGACTTGTCGGCTGAGACCTTGCGCTTGTCGCCCAAGGCAAATTCGGCGAGGTATCGGTGGTAGTCACCCTTCCTGTAAGCGGGCGTTAGCTTGTAACGGCTGGCTTTGTATGGACTCGTATGGAAAAATGTACGTACATCTTGTGGTAGAAAACCTTGGATTCGCCGCTCTGGGCTGATTTGATCAAATGCTCATCAAGGACCTCCAAGATATCTTCGCAGATCTTGGCGAGCTCTGCTTCGATCTTCTGACGGTATTCCTTGATCAAACCAACCTGAGATTCGTTGCCCTTGGACTCCTCCTTTTGCTCGATGGATGTAACAATCCTCCACGATGCACGTCGTGCTCCGATAACATTCTTATAGGCGACGGAGAGGAGATTGCGCTCTTCGACCGAAAGTTCTTGGTCTGCGGATGCCACGTTCTTCATGCACTCCACCATTTCTAATTGAGAGCATATTAGCACTCGTGGGCATAGACCATGGGGGGGTGGTGATCTTACCTTCGTAGCGCTCCGCCTGCTCAGCGAGCTTAGCTAGATAGACGTTGTTTTCGACCGCCATTTTGACGATTTCTCCTAAAGACTGAGCCACAGAGTTAACGATCTGTTCCTCACAAGCGATAACTAGCGAGAGAACGAGAGCTCCTGGCGATAAGGGCGCAACAGATATTTGACGGCTTCGTGGTCCTCCTGAAACTCTCCTAGAGAAGTGGAAGTGATGGGTATGGGCAAAATCTTATGAGGCTGTGCTTGAGAATGTGCTTAATAAATAACGCGAAGATTCAGCGTTTCAGAGTAAACGTGGGTCGGAATGAGCAGCAATTGCTGGGAATGAGTCGAAAGCAATGGCAGATAGCCGGGTCAACGACTGTGCTTCGCGTGCTCGAATTTGGCGGTGACTTGTCGTGCGGTGTTGTAAGATATGGACCTTGATGTCCTCACGGTTTGCCGCCTCTCGAGCCAGGGTTTCTAAGACGAACCACGAAAGCAGGCTGACCTAAAGGAGTGGGTGAATTCGGAAGGTAGGTAGACCATCACCATGGGTGAAGGCTACCGCTTCTACCGCTTGTCTCCGCGCATCGATTCAGAGCCCGAAGATTCGTGCCAACGGCAAAAGGCTCACTGATGGCTTGCTAGATAGGCAACGCCGGCCAGCGGACGGAATGTTCAAATGGACACATTTGGACACACGGGGCAGGCCAGGTGATGGGACACATAGGTAAAGGATCTTACCTAGAGAATATGTTAGGCCAAGGAAGGGATGTGTGGACTCGGCTCTGGCTGAGTTTTTGCGGTTGATTGGAGCGGATATGTAGGCGTAACGAGAAGTGAGAGAAAGCTTTATCGTAGGGAGGAAGTTTGATGTTGAAGAGGGCGGATGTGTCTTGAATCTTCTCTTGTGGAATTGGGAAAGGACAAACGTCACGCTAGATTGGCTAGGCTGTGCTGAGCTTAAATGCTGTTCACGTGACTCTGCACAAATAACCGCGATTGAGGATTGAGGGTTGAGGACAGACTCAAGCTAAAGTAACATATTCCACCCTCCAAGTTTGGTTTGGATAAGGCATCTTTGACAGACTACATGTACATTTCACTCTTACAGGCAATATCCTCTATCGACTCATTGGGGTAAAATGGTAAATTTTACTCCACCACGAGCGCCTTCCCTAATGCTCGATGTGACCAATGAAAAGTACAAACCAAATGTGTGAGACTGTAGCCAGCGATCTGTTCTTTGCAAGAACGGCCCTTATCATGGAATCAAATCTTGTCCTTTGCGGGGCCTCCTCTCCGGGGCATCTCTATCGCGCTTTCTTGTTCATGTGTCGTTATTGATACTATGCTAGTTTCTGGAGTCACTTTATTATAGTGCAGATTCCATTCATATCTGCCACTCTCCCATGATTTTATCATCCTCTCTGCTTCTTTACGCCTGCATGCGACTTATCAAGTGCTTTAAGCTGCATCATTTCAAGAAGTATCTCTACCCTCCTGGTAGACTTCCGTTGGCATCGGATTCCTGTCAGCTTTCTTCCCCACGATGTCCGCTGTCCGACTCCATAGCCGTACAGCGATCTCGCCCTCCATCCGGGGAGACGTATGGCGTAGTACGCCTAGCGATCAGCAATCCAGGACCTCCGACTGGTCCATGGGCACGATCCAACGAGCTTCCAATTACAAAAAATCCCCTGGCTCTACATGTTCATTAGGATCCATTTCGTCTACTCGCCGCCGGATTGGAAAAGAAAATCTAGTGACGAGACGCAATTCTTCTAGCTCATCACTAAGGTTTTTCCCGTATCCGACCAACTCATCGGTAGAACGGACGTCACTACAAGCTTCGCACAGATCCAGTAGGAGAAAAGATGTGCCACTAGCATACCATCATCGAAGGGTCTCGAGTTTCTTGGCGGAAGTAGGACCACTGGAAGACATCGACCTCAATGCCGGCTGTGGAGAAAGCCTTTTTAGTAGGCACGAAACGGTGCAGGATGCCGGTAGTAACGCGGATAGGGGCTTGTCGTTCGACATCAGAGCGCGAGAAACGCTGTCCACACCCAGATTGCCAAGCAATGCGAGCCACGAAGTGACGAGCCCTAGATCGATCGATATACCTGCGGAGCATCCCTTTAAACCGGACAATCCTTTGATGAGACTTATCGGCACTTTGCGAACGCAAGGACCAAAACGCAGGCATTCACTTACTGTTCGTAAGGAGCGCTGGGTATTAGACGACTTTGATGAGCCAAAGCCGGTTGAAGTTCGTCTACCCGAGAGCAGATGGCTTAAAGGGCACCAGAAAGCATCTTCATGGTCTTCTGCAGGTATTCGGAATGCTATCAAGTCAGCTACCGTCAGGCTTCAATCTGCAACAAACAGACCGCATTCGAAAAGTAATAGAGACAGCAGAATTTCCAACGCACCCAGCAGAGTATCTGTGGATATCGACCAAGTTGCCGCACGAGTGGTTGACCGCGCTGCCAGGGACCGGGCAGTACAGCGTCGTAGGATTTTGGAAGAATTGATCAGTTCCGAGGAAAGCTATGTGGCTGATCTTAAGGTCCTACTGCATGTTAGTTATCCCTACAATTTCATACTTGGATCTAGGATGGCTGACGAACTACCCTAAGGTCTATTTCTTCATGCTCAACTCGGCGCCAAAGGGCCCTCAAGCTACACAGCCTGAGATTTCACAGAACGTTGCAGATATGCTGCGCTTGCACGAGGATATCCTGCTTGAGATAAAAATTCTCATGCCGGATACCTATATGCGATCCGACGCTACTCCTCAGCAGCAGTCAAAACATCGACGCTGGTATAGCGTTGAGGACGCAGGAAAACCATCAGGTACAAGTCCCGTGAGAATCATTCGGCCCGCAAACGATCGTTCCTGGTTCGGAAACCACAGAGACCAGGCTCTGGTGTCTACGCCAGGGGAGGCTGCTGACATTGCTAGCGTTTTTGAACGTATGGTATGAGTCTCCCGTCGTCCAAAGGTTCCAGAAAAGGTCGACGCTGACCCGCTATTTGAACCAGCTCAGCCGCTTCTTCTTATATGAGGAATATGGCGCTAAATACGAGTCTATGTTACGAAATATGGCGATGCTTTCAAAGATCATACCAAATTGGTCCACGTATGAACGAGGCATCGAAGCCTTAGTCAACTCACTCATTCCGCAAAATGGAGTTGTAGAGGGAAGTAAAAAAGGTCTGACCCACGAAGACTTGTTGATCAAGGTAGGAGTCACGACCCCTGGTAGAATGCTTGGCTGATCCTCGTTCCTGTCAGCCTATACAACGAGTCTGCAGATATCCTCTCTTATTCGCAGACCTCTACAAACATACGCCTGTGTCTGATGGCCAAGAATTTAGCGCAAAGATTGAAAAGGTGTTGTTTCGGCTTCGTGAAGCAGCCAAAGATATCAACAAGGCTACCAATGACCAGCAGACGCAGGTCAAAATACAGAGATCATGGCATCTTCAAGATCTCTTGGTGTTGCCAGATATTGTGAGTCGCTCCACGTAACATGCATCCGCGTGCCATCTGCTAAGCGTGAGGCCTTACAGTCTCCATCACCTACTTCGCTTCGAATTATGGGTCATTTTTCACTTTGCGGAGTTCTCTACGCCGCATATCAGTCTAGTAGCGGAAGTCTACGTGGAGATTACATGCTCTGCGCATTATTCAAATCTCACATCCTGCTCGCACTCCCCCAAAAGGGCTCAAACTTTAGCGTAGTCGCGATCATCAGTACAAGCGACGTACAGATAGTTGACGCGGACAACGGCAGGGGTATGTAGGCTTTGGATTCTGAAATATGCCGATTGGTAGCTCATAAGGTACAGGGCTCCAGTGTCACACTGCCCCCTTTTCGTGGAAAATGATGTTCGAATTCGATCAGCAGCTGTATGAGATGATCTTTTGCGCTTGCACTTCGCGAGAGGAGCAACAATGGCGACATGATCTCAATGAGCGGTCCTGCAACACTGAAGACGAATTAGAGCAAGATTCGTTGCCAATCTCCGGGCATTCTTTGCTGTCCCTCGATATAAAGACCCTTGGCTTCGTGTTCGGCCAGCCGGGGACACTCACGCGTCGTCAATCTATCCAACGTGCAGCTACTGTCAATTCACGCAGAAATGGACACCAAGTTATTATCAAGAACACCAATTCCCTCAAAGAAAACGGCGAACCTCCAGCGCCTGAACCCGAGTGTCTCAGTCGCTCTCAATCTTTGCTTTCAACGCACCGCATCCCTATCCTTGCTCCAAAGCGAGCTGAGCGACAGCGTATCGAGACTGCCATGGCTGATGTGTGGACACGGGATCGGTTGCCATATCCTGGTATGACTGGCAACAGAGGGTCATACTTGTTCCAAAGGTCGGCGACTTCGGTGATGCGCAAGCTTAGCAAAGCCAGTATGACGACAACTTCTACCAAGAGGACAGTGAGCACCTATATGAGCATTACAGAGAATGACTCTACTCCTTGCCCAGAATCCGTCAGAGAGAACCCAGACTCCGCGAACGTTGAGAATCAGCGGAGGGTTAGCTACGCAAGCATGTCCGATAGTGATTCAGGATCTGGCCATATCAAGTTTCGTCGTATAATTCAGACAGACGGTGCTTCCAGTCCAATACGCGACCACGCGACCCCTACCCTTCCTCCAGCCCTTGGAGAATCGACTGCGGCAAAGATCGAAATATTTTCAACAGAAAGAACGGTGAAAGATAGGCATCTAGTCAAGAGCCACCAGGAACGGAAAAGCCGTCAGGGCTCTCCGGCATCACCAGGAGGTATAAGTCAGGGTTCTAGCGAGCCAGAACGTGGGAGGGAAAAGTTTCGTAAACCGAAAACGCTCCTGAAGGCCTTTTCGAAGAAAGGGATCAGGAGTTGGCTCAATTGAGTGGAAGATACGGCCGTCGAAGCTTTTTCAATTCTTAGCCTTGCATGGTCCATTATCTCAATTAGTAATGCATCAAATGTTTTCGAACGAAGTCTGTCCATTAGATTTAGATGTTACCATCCGTCTCCATCAAGCATCAGCGCCTGTAGTACCTAATACCGGTCTAACCCATAAAGGGTAAGGGACACGTGACGTCGATCCCGCGCAGCTCCTTGAGACAAACAAATCAATACGAGGTAGAGTAGTGGTACACAAGCAAACAAAATTCCAATCCATCCCCTTCATCACCCTCACGCAATAAACAATCATATTTTCATTCACTGACTAGATTCACCATCAAGCTTACTCAAATTCCATCCCAAATCTCACAATGCCTCGGGGAAACGCTTCCCAGTCTAAGGTCCACTACCAGGGCAAGGAGGAGGACTTTGTGGTTTACATTGACGATATTGAGTCGGTACAAAAGTGGAAGGGGGACCGCTCCATCCCGCTAGCCCAGGTTGTCAGCGGGTTCAAGATCTTCGTCACTCATAAGTGAGGGAGCCCCCCCCCCCAACTCGTTGTCGAATGTGTCATACGGTCAGAGCTGCGACTGATGTCCTGTTCCCTCTTAGGCACGGGGCTCAAAATGCATACGATTCAGCAAGCAAGGCTACTTTGGAAAATGAATTTGGCACATCCAAGGAGGAGGAGTGCATGACGAAGATTCTGGAAACTGGAGACCTTCAGCATACCGAGGTAAGCCAGGATCGATGGAGGCTCTGCGGTACAAAGATATCAGCGTTGACGTATACAATCAGACGGGAGAGCGTCAAGGACCCAAGAATGACAGTATGGGACCTCGTTCGGCTCATTGAACCGGTTGGGACTGAGAAGATGGTGGGGACGAATTAGCAGCCTCCAGCGAGGCTCGTCTATTCAAGGCTCTGTGAAGTGGTGGCAAGGTTCATAGCACTTAGCCAGCTATCATACGCAAGCACATTGCAAAAACACTGTGCTTTGGCCTCTTGACACTCATTGTCTTGCACCCTAAGATTTTTACCCATCTGAAATGAATGTGCAGTAAATTCATTCATTACTCTTATTACTCTGGTATTTCACAAATACACAGAAAACTTTGCACGGGTTAGAATTGTCTCCTTCTGCTGACAAGAATCAAAGATACTCCACATCTCTCTGTGTTGACTGTCTCGCGTCACCTTCCCTTTCTGTTGGCGAGCTTCTAACGGCAAAGCATCCTGACTTCACTCCCCACCATCCTTCTCCATGAGCTCTGCCTCCGAAGTACCAGGGCCCGGAGGTTTCCTCCACCCAACATTACCCTCGCCTCCAGCCTCGTCTACTAATTCTCCACCAGCTGGCAGCACGATCTTGCCCCAACCTCGATCTACCCCGCTGAAGCCCGGTAGTACGAAAGAAAGTAGCTTCATTGACTACGTCGACAGGAAGCTGCTTGGAATATCCCGTCGATATGAGAAGAGGTTCAATGCTGAGTTCGAAGACGAAGCTACTTCTGGGATCCAGGGAAGGGGTTATGAGAGCTATGGAGAGCTGGCAAGGGATTTGGAGGGGGTGATCGATGCGGTCTGGGTGTCTGGTACACGTACGTAAGGCTACTAGACCCAGCATGATGCTTTTTCTAATGATGAAATTTCCTTCTAGCTTCGCTTCAAACGCCATACCTCCTAACCATTGCATTGACATCTTGCACTTGTCTCGCACCTTTCCAGTTTTCACCGCGGCCCACCTTTCATCTGCTTCACAAACTTGACACGGCCTTTTTTTCTCTACTCCAAGGCGCCAACGCCGAAACCGGCGAGATTCTACCAGGATTCGAAGGCGGTAGAGGAAAGCTGAGGACCACGGAGAAAGTCAGAATGAGGGGACTGGTTGAGAGGACAAGGGTAGCGGTGGTAGAGACTGCAGGCAAAGGAGGGAGCGCGACCGATACTGGGAGTGTAACACATTCTAGTGTCGATACGGAGGATGACGTTACCACCGAAAGTAAGGGAGACGATGCCATGCAGGGAATGCAGGTGGATGGAAATCATGGACGCTGGGAGATGGAGGTTGCGAGGGGCTACGAGAAGACGATTGTGGAGCTGGGAGTGTCATTAGATACTTCTGGAATGGTTGGTCTCAGGTGAATGGTTGCATGGTACTGGCTTTGTTGCATAGGTATTGGTGCATGTCCTGGACAGCTTGGAGCGGAATGCTCGCTGGAATCATGGGCGCTCTTCATGATACAAGTCCATGCATGAGGGTATGTACCACGATTTTGATCTCATATCCTGCCTTGATCGCCTGCCTATGCGTGCCCGAATGCTGCTCGAGTTGTTTCTTTCAGAAGTGACCTCACCGGAAACGTGCCGTGGGTACCTTCCATTTTTGTAGTAAACAAAGTCATCAGTTCACAATTCCAAGCGGCTTGTTGATAATATTTTCATCTACAACACAGTTTCATAACACACCCACCGTCAGATCCAACGGTATCGTGATCTTCCTGTGCCTTCTTTGCTTTTTTTACCCCAAAGCAACGGCATCATGCCAACATTCTCCGCCACAAAAACAACAATCCAGCTCTCTGTTGCGGACCTAGGCCGAACAACGACCCTAAACTCACGCACACAGCAAAGTGCCTCCCTCAGCACGTCTATCCAAAATGTCGCTCAGGAGTTCGCGAGAGGTTCAAAGGACGGAACTCTGACCGAGACGCCGTTGTACACCGAGGATGGAAGCCATATACGGTTTCTGGGGACGCCCGGGAACATGCCATTCTTCATGGTCCATGCTGGCAAGAATTTTTTCGAGTTAAACACGGAAGAGAAGAGAGATAGGAGGCCGGCTAGGGTACCGTTCGCTGGGAGTAATGAAGGAGGGTCAGCTTCGACGGCCGTTGATCCAAGAAAAGGAGAGAAGATTGGTGTCGGGACGAGTAAAGGTGGTAAAGACAACCTGATTATGATGTTACATATATTACTTTGCTAAGCCTTTACCAGCCAATGTCGAGCCTAATCCGAAGTACAAACCACCTTTCGTCCCTCATGCTCTCTGCCTCACAGTGTTTCTCTCCAAATCGTCTTTTGAAGATAAGGCAATTCATCAGTCAGAAGTCAATGATGTCGAGATCGACGTTTACTTCAATGGAGTGCTCTGCGACTCTCATTTCGTCCCACACCGCTATTCTGGCGAGGCTTATACCATGACCGAAAAAACTGTGCGTTTCACTGGCTGCCGAATTGGGCGTTTGATTGAGAAACCCTGGGTCATTGTTCCCTCTGGTCAGAATCCGAGTGGAGGTCTTAGAGAGTACCGACGCGGCAAAGTAGCCTATGCTGGCGCACAGCAGAGATGGAACGACATCTCAGATGCCATCATGGCCGAAGCGGACAAGATTGGACATGATGAAAAGGGAAACCGCCCAGTCCTTGGTGAATACCTGCAGAGTCTCGCGCAGCTGTCTATGCCCAAGGAGGTTGAGGATATGCAGAAAGCTGGCAGTCCCAAGTTTGGTGTTCTTGATGTTGTCGTCTTGTGGGGACAAGGGAATAAGAACGGTGCTGATACTCCGTACCTTGTCAAACCGACTTCCATCAGAAACGAGGGGTTCACGGCCAGTAACCTGGACCAATCTATGGATTGTGTACCTGTTCAAAAAGTCCCCAGACTGACAGACAGCCCATATAGAATGCCGCAATCGCGTTCAGAAGCCATCGTAAACGCTAAAGTCATGGACGGTCGTTCGGATACCTTACCCTGGTCTCTCACACCATCTCAGATTACGGCTTCAAATACCAACATCCATCCGTCGACCTCTTTCCCTCTATACGAAAGCCCATATCCACCCTTGCCGCTTGAAACGCCAGTCAAGAGATCTCGTGGACAGTACTACGATATCCTCACCACCAAGCAAACCCTCTGTGAGGAGATGGACTCGATAGTCACAGCCGCTGGCTTTGGTCCCAAAGTCGGCTACAGCCCTTCGTTTTCGGCCAGTGCACGAACTACACGGGCAAGCTATGCTCCAACAACGGATAGCTCACCGCTCAGCTCGGCTCCGGCGTCAGGCGATCATACCCCGGCGCAGATGAAGATTGTCAAAAATGAAATGCCGGCTCCTACCGGTTTTCCTACTGGTCGCGGTGTGAGGAATACACCACGAGCGGCCGGCGAAATTCCGACATCTATAAGAGAGCGATCCCCAACCCCCAGTTCGAAACGAAGAGAATCGGTCTCGACGCGGCCGAGTGCTGAGGCTCTGGATCGTGACTTCGTAACACCAATGCTGAGTGCAGACTGTAGCATTACGTACGCACCGAGCGGTATCGTCAGGAACCTGGGGGCCGCAAGAGGAGGAGTGTTCAGGGAGAGAGGCGTGAACATGGGGGCAAGATTCCTCATTGGGGGGTGACGCGTGGACTTTGCATGTTGAAACAGGAAGATTCCATGAGAAGCGTACATTATTGTGGATGCCAAGGCAACGTTCTATGATAGGTGAACTGGCTGTAAGCCGGCTACGCTGCTAAATGCTTGAGATGAAGCGATGTGATGGTGTATCGTCATGCAAATTCCCCCTTATATGCCCTCCAGACGTCCTGAGTCGTCTACGTTCATGCCTTCTCTGGATCATTGATGCCGCCGTTCGTAATCACATACGTTGCTTCACGCTCAGGACAGTCTGCGAACCAAGTTAGAACCTATCAGAGTATTCTGCTTCTCTACTCTGTGACTTAGGTGATGACTGACCGGGCGAGTCCTGGATCTTTGCCACCCGTTCCTCACCCCTTCCCTTCCGCAGCAAAACCCTCGTGGTGGAAGCGTGCGCTAGGACATGTCCGCCGACGGGCTTACGGCCATCCGCACCGGCGAAGAGAGCGTTGGCGCCAGGGTCTGATTGGACTTGGTTCGTCTGATCCAGTCACCAATCAGCTCTTCCTTCCTTTCCAACTTGCTGGACTCCCCGAAGCAGCCAAAGAGAGAGGAGACAGCGCACCATCAAGACGCAAACGTTGAACTCCTCGGCCATGTGCGTCAGCTTAGAGAGGAATTGGTTCAGCTTCTGCTGCCTGTCCGCCAGCTCGCCGCGACCGCAGTAATCGACGCGGAAACAGGCCATGATGCTGTCGATTATGAGGAGACGGTATTCGTTGCCGGCGAAGGAGGAGGAGAGCGTGTTGAGGAGTTCGAGTTGGTGCTGGCGTGGCGGTGAAGCGTTAGCGAGGTGCGCTGGAGTGGATGGGGACAGAGGGGGTTGGGAAGGGGAGAAACTGTATGTATGTACGGACCTCGCTGTTGAGGGCGCGCGCATATGCGATGTTTTCTTGGGCTTGGTCGGGGTCCACTGGGCGGTATTTAGTAGGGATGTTGGGGTGTAGGTGATGGGAGATGGATACTTCCGAATCGCTCGGCGATCTGTGCGATTCTGTGATGGTGAGTCGGACTCGTGGTTGTACCTTTTGAAAGATGGAGTGGTACCTCTCGGGTCTGAAGGTACCCTCAGTGTCTGATTGGAGAGCAAACGTTAACTCGATATGATCAGGGCTAAATTATAGTAAACCGTACCAATATAGGCGACCTTCCCATTCGCACCTCCCATGTCCAGCGGCAGCTGATGCCTCTTTAGCTCACACAGACGTTGTCGAGCGGACAGTTTCACGGCACCTGAGCAACAACGGACATCGTGTGCGAAAGCTGAGTCTTTCCACATCCTTTCGCTCTGTCAGACCAGTGTTTGCTCATGCACCACATATGCAGCTCACTGAATTCGCCATAGACCTGGATGACAGGAAGTTCAGCGCAGTCGCCAAACAGGTAATCTCGGAAGTACCGCCATACCTCACTGATGCTCATGCTCTGGAATCCACTGGCACACTGTTAGCCGCTGGGAGTCCGACGCCTAGATCCGGGAGGCTCGCCCTCCAAGAATCGAATCCAGCTGCTTGCTTCCGGTCGAGATTTTGCATACTCGCTTCCTATTGTGACCGAGCTCAACGGCTGTAATGAAACCGGATACTGAAGGCTGGTCCAAGCCATATTTTCAGCATGTCTATAGCCACCGCGCTGCTGCATAACCGAGGTCGAGCAATGATGAGGGCTCACCTGCAACTTCGCAATAGCCTCCTTAATCTTCTCGACCTTCACCTCGCTGAACCCTTTGACCTTGAGAAGCGTCTTGCGTGTGGCGGCATGGACCGACTTAAAAGGTCTCAGTAAATTGGG
Source organism: Evernia prunastri (assembly GCA_003184365.1). Lineage (NCBI taxonomy): Eukaryota > Fungi > Ascomycota > Lecanoromycetes > Lecanorales > Parmeliaceae > Evernia > Evernia prunastri. The sequence goes on from NKYR01000046.1 coordinate 193,807, forward strand.
CCTTTGAGGTAGTGAGCATCGAAGATGCTCACAGCAACAGTGTAGTAGCCATTGGCCTTGAGCTTCGTGATGTCTGCTGCTCCGACACCTGTCTTTGATGAGCATGATGACTATGGCACACTAAGGGTGAGACGAACCGTGAGCTTGGATACCATCGATGTCAACGATAAAGTCCTGCATAGTTTTCGTCAGAGCGGTCATATCATGGCACTAATGCAGCCAAACTTCATCGTCAAAATCGTCCCCAGCCGTTGAAGCAGTCATTGCAAGGTATCGATGTTGGAGATGCTATCTCTATCTCAACTGTGCAGGTACAAGACCTGGAGTACGAGAGAAGAGCAGACGTCGGGCTTGAGCTTGAATTTGGAAATGATGCTGTGGGATGTCGAGCTGTGGGGAGAAAATTCAGAGTCTTGGCAAGCTGTCCGCTTCCATGAGCGATATTTGATCCAGCAATGCCGTCAAGTCAGAGCGAAAAAACCGAAAGGAACGCATCACAGTTTTGGACGAGAGAGGTCGCTTTTCGTAAATGAAAAGAAAGCTTGTGCCTAAACAATGTTGATTCTTGAGGCCTTAATCTGGGGTTCAGAGTCATGGTAGAGACAGCCATGCACCGACTCCACTGAACAACGACCTCCGCCACCAACATCTTCAACGATCTGTATCCTAGCCTTCCCTCTTTATCCTGGCCGCGCTCGTCCTTGCGCTTACCATCCTTCTTCCACCGCTCCTCAAGGTCCATCCATCTCTTCTCCTTTGCGACGCACCAGCAGAAGCAAGATGATTATGATACATAGATGACGCCGTTCGTTACGTCTTGGATATGCTGGAATGTAGAACACCGTTGGATAGGAGCTCGCTTTTGGGGAGATTCGTTATCATTAGGTGCTAGTGATGGCAAAGGAGATAATTTGCAACAGTTTGTAAATGAGCGTATGATCATTAATACAGAAAAGAAAGTCGCTCGTGGGTCATTCGTTGTGTGTTATTAGGCGACGGCCGTGGTGGGCGCTGCTTGCACTTGATCGACAGCGTCATCGATAGGGATCTGACCATTCGTTTCGGTCGCTGTGCAGTCCCGAGAAATATGCCCCGCTTGACCACACTTGTAGCATACCTTGCCTGCAGAGTTCAGGGGGCCGCCGTTGGGAGCTGTGCAGTCGCGAGAAATATGGCCCTGCACTACATTAGTGTTTGGAACTCCCCAAATATCTTCCGAAGTCGGCTCACCAGCTTGCCGCATGCATAGCATTTCATGGCTTGCGCCTGGCAGTCACGAGCATAGTGATTCGGTCCACCACACTTGTAGCATGTTGCAGGACGCGGACCAGCAGCCCCTCCTGCAAAGCCCCCACGAAAAGCACTGGCGAATCCTCCACGCGGAGGAACAGTTCCGCGCCCTCCACCGAATGCAGGTCCGGGTGGAAAGACTGCATTTGGGCAAGATCGCTTCCGATTACCGTCAGCGAGAACGACCGAATACGAGATGCAGGAGTACGTACCGCTAGATGACCCGGTTGGCCACAAGAATAGCAGCGTCCACCTCCTGTGCCGGCACCGCTGATACGTAGAGTTGGGCAGTCTGCCTGGACGTGCCCAAGACCCTGGCAATGGTAGCATTGCTTGCCTTTGTGAGGGTCAGCGTGACCATCTTAGAGATCTCGGTGTGGCTATCGACTTACCGTCGGTGGTGCGAGGATGCGGGCACCCATTCGATTCATGTCCTACTATGAGCATTAGATGCGCTCAGAATATCAAGATTACATTGAGGAGTGGTAAATGGATACCAGGCTGTTTGCCTGCGATAACGGTTAACGTGGGAGGAGGGCAGATCAAAGACGCGAGGAAGCTGACAATTGTAGCATAGGCGTTCTGATGAAGAGCATACTTCTGCATGACATCAGCTTACATGCCTTCTTGCCTGAATGATATGTTGCTGACCGGCGTAATGCCCAACATTCCCACATTTGTAACAAGCTCGACGCGATAAAGAAGACATATCCAATGGTGACTCTTGTAGCCCTGCAACACCTGTATCAGAAAGTCTGATGTCGTATTGGCGATTGCCATATTGCCATAGCTTAGGGTCCATGATGAGGGTAATGTTGGTGGTGCTTTGAATGGGCGGGGGTTCTGGAGTGTTGGCGAACGGGTGAAAGCATGGATAGCAGCATTTGTTTTTAGTTTGTAAAAACTGTTTGGTACCTTCTAGTCCAACCAGAGGATATATGATCCCTAAGACAGCGCAGTCAGCGTCTCAGTCTCCAGTTCCAGTATTCTCGACTCCCTCTGCTACATGTTTTGGTGGTAACAATGCTAATTGGGAAGCATACCTTGTGACCTGAAATCTCCTTCCCTCAACCGCACAGCGCTTCCTTCCTCCCAAATCACAGCTCGCTATGTACCTTCAGCCCTCCAATGCAACTATGCGACCTGACAACGCAAAATTTGAAAGGAGAGTTGTTGACAAGACTCTCCAGAGGCCCCCAACCGCTCTCGGGTAAATTCCAGTCTACGCTTTACTACATGCGGCATCGTGGGATGGCGGGGTGGAATGTTGGAAGGTGGAGACTGGAGATGGAGAGTGGAGCATGACATTCACGATTCAAGCTTATAAAAACACTCGCAGCCTCGTGGGAACGTTTATCATATGATTATCGACTCCACATAGCTGAAAGCTTTTCAAGCATCTTCTCCCAGACTTCATGGTGACCACGAACACTCCCGCACTCTTCTAATGTACATCTTCATTGCATATCCATGCATACTTCTTTCCCATCCTGTAGATGCAAAGCTAATGTGCATCCATCTCCATCACTCCGATGGCTCCTTCTCAATGATAGCAGGAGCTTTGATTGTCCGGTCTTTGAGAAAGTGAAGACCCTCACCGCCCTATTGGAACTGTCAGTTGCTGTAAGTTCAAGAGACCATGGTCCTGGCATACATAGCTGATCAGAGGCGAGACTTCCACCCCAGTTTCATCAGCTCCACTCTCGCTGACAACGGTTCCGCCAACTGCATCGATCCACCTTTTGCCTTGGTCCAGTATGTCTTTCTTGCTCGTGTCTGGGTCGTCCTCCCCTGTTCCTTTGGCGTTCTTTAGTGGCGAGAACTCGTCCTCTCGCTTAACCTCCATTGACGCAAATTTCTTGAGATCGAGCATAGGGAAAACATCGAAGACGAATTGCTCCAATTTAATACCGTTTGGCTTCTCTGGTTTGATGGTCTCCCCATTGTCGGTATCAACGTAGGGTATTTTCTTCCTGGCCACATGATGGGGGAGCTTGTGCGCCCATTCCTCGATGGTTTCCAGGAAGCGAAATGAGTAGTAATGATTTACAATGTTTGCCGCTCTGAACTTAAGAATCTCTGGTTGCTTCGGGTCTTTGGCTTCTGCAGTGGCTGTATCAATCTCGGAGTACTCCACTACATCTGGTTTCCCGTTCTTGAGTAGAATCAGGCCCACTGATTCTTTTGCACTTCGCTTTCGGACCACTTTGGTGGCAATGTCCACGTCCTTGGATGTAGAGAAGCCCAGAAAAACTGGGTCAGCTACTTTCACCAGGCAATTATCCACACAATAGGCGTGGATATGTTTGATTCCTCGTTTCCGCATATCCGTTCGAACATTGGAGGTCAAAAGGGCCTGGTAAATGCCACCATTACCGTCTGGAGCGACCGCCACCTATAACCAAACGTCAATATCGGGTCTCGGGCCCAACTGTTCACGTGTATACCTTAGACTTGCTCTCCAGTAGTATCTTCCCTTCGTTTGAAATACAGGGGAGAACGCCTTGCTCGAAGATAACCACATCGTCCTTTCCCAACCCAAAGTATGAATGCTCCTCGAAGAACTTTTCCGTCGGCCCTCGCGTAGGTCCGCTTGTCATCACATACCAGGGTATGACGATGTTCTTTTTTCCGCTCTTCTTCTCTGCCAATTGTTGAACCTTCCATATCCTCTCGGCCTGTATCTGGAACAGTGACTTCTCGCTTGGTAGTCCAATGTTGAAGCACCCTTTAGGAGCCGAGCTACCTAGCCGTGTGCCTTGCCCACCAGCCATCAAGACCACAGCCACCTGCCCTTCAGCTACCCGATCCAATCCGGAGTTATACCATGATTCGATGTCCTCTGACTTTGAATCCAGTACTGAGGCGGTCGCTTCTTCTGGTAAGGGTTCGAGCTTGACTTGACCTTCTTTTCCCGAGTCCTGAGACTTCAGTGCTTTCTGGGTGACCTCGTTGATGTAGTTGGGATCAATGGAAGAGAGACGCTCGAAGAGGCCCGCCTTTTCAGCGGTATTAAGCTCGTCATAGAATGCTAGAACATGCTCTTGGCTGGCTTTTTCATAACGTTCCCGAAGTCTATTGATATCTTCCTCTGTCGGCTCTTTTGCCGGAACCCCTTCTTCTTTGGAGGAGAGGTTGAGCTTCTCGAGAATCTTGTTCATTGCCGAAGTCATGTTTTAAACCATGAAATTACAACTGTAGCTAGTTGTTGAACTTCAACCGTGTGAAATGAAGGTTTGACCTCAAATGAATGAGGGTGAGTGGAACAAAGAAAAATGGCGGGGTGCTGTTTATGTCGTATAGCCTGCATGCCAAGACCTAGAGCCCTAAGGTAAGGTACTCTCTAAGGTAAGTATCAAGTACAATTGATCAATCGAAACAAGGATCAAGACACGAAGAGTCCTAGCAAGCGGTATTGGAACAACTATCTATCCAAGACCCATTCAGATTGTGTGGTTTAGTACTGTAGGAAATTAAATACATTGGTTTACGATGTCGCATCACACGCATGCCATGTAAGCCTATTTTCCAACATTTGTACAAAGTTCCTCTCCACAATGCTTTCAACCCTACGCACTAGCATCAATGATGAATGCGTCTCATGGCGTCGTGAGTCGTGTACTACCTATCCTTACTTTAAGCCTTCCTTTCCTTGCAACTATCGCCTCTTACTGCGGTCCTCATAATCGTCTCGTCGATAGTCCCTGCTTCTATCTCTTCTTCGCCGAATATCTGCTGACGGAGCACGCTCTCGATACCGGTCATGGTTCCTGGGACTCCGACTCCGTGCGTATCTACGCGGCCGGTCTTGTTGGTCGGGTTCCGTAATTCGCTCATGGCGTATTGCCTCCTTGTCGATGACCATTCCGTAGCCATTGGAATGATGGCGGTCCTCATCAGCTTTTGGATCCATAGCCCTGAATTGTCGCTTCTTCTCTAGACCTGCAATACCACCAAAGCCCCCTCCGTGCTGCGCCCGTTTGGAATTTGTGGCAGTTCGCCATTTGTCTGAAAGCCGTGATACCTGTAGATTTGGTTAATGATAGACACTTGCGAAGGCTTGAAAATTGCGTACACTCTGTGAAAAGTCGACATGAATGCGGTGATCATCAATCAACACTCCTTGCATCTTGAAATATGCCTGCTCGCAGTCTTTCTGATTCTCGAATTCGATAAATGCGTATTGCAGGCTGTCTTTCGTACGTTTGTCTCGAATTACTTCGCAAGACACAATTGGGCCGAAGCGGCTGAATATTGTGTCTAGATCCTCATCTGTTTGAGCAGACTGTGTCAGCGATATGTGCCTCGAGGCCGCAGGATCGATGTGTCTGACCTTCTGTGACAGGATTGAGCTTGCATACAAAGAGTACATTCTCTGGGGGTTTGACCTCAGCATAAGCCAGATCGCCCACAATCTCTAAGGTTAGAGCTTGCGCTCTAGCTTCCCTTTCGCGGCGTATTTTCTCTCTCGCTTCCTCCTCTGCCTGCTCATCGACCTCCCCGGAGACTGCGGCTTCTTCCTTCTCATCGCTTCTGGCGTCTTCTCCATTCCCTGTCTCCTGAGCCTGCAGCTTTGTATCGCGTTCAGACATGATGGCGAGGTGTTCAGGCGGTGCCGAAACACCGGAAGAAGGTTGTGTTGAGCGATGCTGAACCGATGATGGACGATCGCCGCCAAGACCTCGGTAACATATGGCGCCTGCGGGCGACTCAAATCTCGCAAATTTCTTTAGCTCCACAACAAACGACTCCACGAAATCGCTCAGTCTCAGGATTGCAGATATCTACCTTACCCATGCTCTTTGAAGCAGAAATGCTTGCATCAGAGTTGGTGTTGAGAAATTGAGGCTCGAGTTGTCCTGCTGCCCGCGAGGGCGCTAGGGTTGCGTCTAATGAGGCCGTAGGCCAACCTCAAGCCTTCTGCCCCTACAACACTGTTCAACGCCGTCTACAGCTGTCTCTAGCGTTTTGTGGTTAAGCAAAAATTCATTAAGGTGCTTTCGAATGCTGGCCGATCTTTCGTTTTTCAGGGACTCAATCTTGAGCCTCCGGAAGAAAAAGAATTAGCAGATGTATTCTGATGCACGATGGCGATGGCAGCGAGGGTCTTAGCAAGCATATCTTCAACGAGGTGTGTGTCAATCAAGCACTGAACACTCACCGCATCTCCAGATAGACTAAATCAAGTGCAATCAAGGAAGGGTGGGTAAGATGTTTCAGGACCTATGAAGATGCAAGAATAAGCTGACCGCATCCTTCGGCACTGCCCATCTGCACGCCTGCACACCTGCTTCTTCAAATGCACGTCTACGAGAGCACGTTCCGCGTGCCTGAAAAGACTTTCAGCGGCAGGGGGGAGTAGCGTCTTTCCTCTGCAGCTATCCGTGCGGTGTATCAAAGTAGCAGAATCGTTGGATCCCGTCATGTCCTCAGCATTATGGACTCAAATACAGATCTCCTAACCTATTCTCTGCTAGTAGAATATAAGCGGCTGCCAATAAAACCAAATTACATGCTTCCCGCCAGCATAGGTCCCTATAGCCTTTAGGGAAGACTTAGCAGTTTTTGGCCATAGTTGAAGACGCCTCCCGCCATTCTATTGTTGCGGCTGTTTCAACGTCTTTTGCGTTCTTCATTATTTCTGTTATATTTGAATTGGGTACTGTGCTAATCAAAGGCCAGAAATTGGAAGTTTCAAAGCCCCGTGCCTTGTAGTACGGCCGCTCGCGAGCCGTGCGAGCAAGTCCGAGTCGAAAAGGAGTGCAGGAGGTTTTTTCTGGATTTGGGCGACCTCCGCTGGCTTGAAATTCCTTTTCGTCATGCTACATTCACGCAATTCGAAGCCGCGAGGCTATCGATCTGCCCTCCTGTCCAGGGAATGGAAACAGCTCTGATCCTGCTTTGGCACAGTAAACTCATAGCCACCATTGCTTCCCGTCCCGGAATCTGCTCCAGATGTGTTTTCATGGAATATGTCTCCAATTGCCAACGTAAGTCTGTAGGGACACGGTGCTGTGCAAAATCAAGAGGCGCGGTGGGTAACGTATTGATTTAAGGTATAGTAAGCGGAACCGAAATACATGAGGCTGTAGGTAAGCAAGCTCGTTCTCGGTTTGCTGCCCGAGACAAAACCTGGTTCTGGCACGGGTAGGCGATTTGATCAATTGGCAGGAATTCTCTCGCACACTGTGAGACTCGCTCTCACTCACATTAGAGCGTCGCAGTACACAAGTAATCTTGGGCGGTTGCTTGACCTTTAGTCTGAAGAAAAAGAGGTGGGGGCTGCCGCGTCGGCTCAAGGCAGTTTGCCTGGAAAACCCTACCACCACCATCAAACAATGATTTCCCGTAAGCAATCAACCAGCGCACGCTCTCACAGAAGGGAAGACATATTTCTCCTTCAAAGTGATGGCTCACCTGTTACAAAACACAAGAAGTTACCGCGGTCACAATCAAAGGCTTGTGGTGAGAGAAAGGAGATCCTACAGGGTTTTTCAGCAGCAATGTATGGATAGTTTCACTTTGCCTAGATCATGCCGATCCAGAGTAATGTTTTCGGAAGTAAGGGTAAGGCCATCCAACCATTGGCTGTTATCGTTCTCTGGCGCTATGGTCTGAGCTCCTCTGGCGTCAATCAAGGTTAGATTCCTCCGATCAGCGTGGTATCAAGAGTATTCGAACTTCGTCTTTTCTTGCGGCCGAAGCGTCTACCGGAACCACAAGATCCGATCCATCTTGCAGATAATCGGCGCTCGCTCCCGTCTCCTTTATGTCACTGGCTGCATGGGACCGCTAATGTTGGACCCACCCCGGAGGAAAAGCGTAAGGCGCAGAGCTGAAGCCGCTATTCTTTGTCTGTAGACACTTCAATCCTACCTGTGAAGGAACAGTCGACAGGTCATTTCACCTTTGGGTTGAGCTGGTATCGAATTGGTCCTCTTGCAGCAGAGGGATCGTAACAGTCCTGGTCTGCAGTTTAGGTCTCCGTCGAATTACTTATAGTTAGACATCATTCCCAACTTCTATCCTCATACCATTAAATACTCATCTCACAATTCACCGTCTCTCGCCAAACACTTCAACTTCACAGTGAGGAAACCGCCGCTTAGAGAGTGTTAGTCCTACTCGGAAATTGCGTTCTCTGCTGGGACGCTCTCACTTTGGTGTTCACGTCAGCGCAAAGATTCGCACCACTGAGCGTTCACTCCGATTCGAGCCCAGTGTTGAGTGCACAAGGTAATGACCCGTGCTTATCACGGAATTGCCCGAGGATTCAACACTTACGGCCCAAACGAAAGCATGGCTCAGCCACGGTCGCTCGCCTACCGTGGTACAACGAGATCTTATCCTGATGGCAATGAGAGTGATGAGTCTAAGTCTCCACGAGGGGACAGGAAGGCGAGGAAGCGAAACAGTGTGGCGGTACGTTCTTCAAGGAAACTCTGGCAGCCTAATCTGGTACTGAAGAAGGCTGACTTGCCATGAACAGTGTGCACGTTGCCGCAAACGGAAGATCAAATGTACCGGTGATCTCCTTGATGGCAACGGCTGTGAAGCTTGCCAGGCCGCTGGGGTGCCACGAAGCTCTTGCCACTACCTAAGGGTAAGCATAAATAACCTCCGCCACTCAGATTCTTCTGTTGACATACGTGAGCTAGGTGAATTCTCACCATTTAGAAGATGTTGCATTGCAAGTCTCCAGTGAAACGGAATGGCCATACTCAGCACCTGCCCCGGGCAGCTACGGCCGGATCACAACCGATCCAAGCCAGTACGCTCTTGCAAACGTCAACCACGTTCCCCAGCAAGTGTCTACACCGTACGCACCAAGGTGAGCCATCTAACTGAAAGTCGAAGCGCTTGCTGACATCTCAAGTGTACCATACTCGACTTCGCAGGCCCGCCCACCTTTCCCGCCCACCAACTATCCGACCAGCTACAATGGCCAATACGACGTGCAGAGGCCCCTTCAGGGACCGTCTCTCCAGATGTCACAAATAGCTACACCAGGCTATTCCGCTCTCGAATATCCTCAGCAGTGGAATCCATTGCCTTCCCACGGCAGACAGACCTCCCACGCTATGCTCTACCAAGATCTTTCGAGATATGAGACATCGACGGTCCCAAATGTTGCGGCAGAGGGGCCCTCGGTGTTTCCTGGCATGTCTCCCCTTGTCGCTCATTTGCCGGCTCATGGTGGCAACAGGACGCTTCCTATTCCTGATCCAAAATCGTCATTCGAGAGCAGCAATGGATCCATGCAAGGAAGTGATGGAGAGGTTGGCGTGTACCAACAACACCTTGAGACAGGGACTAGCCAAGGGTCAGTCAGCTCCGCATGCCAAGATGCAATCAGCGCAACAGGTCAGGGCACTAGCACGTCGTCGTCGTCTCCTAGCGAGACCCAAGAAATGTCAACGCTCGGCTACGTCCCTATGACCCACACGTCACCGAGCGCATCTAGCGAAAACACCTCTGGCTTCCACTCCATGAGCACATCAAATACGAGTAACGTCGGCAGTTATGCCGCCAGCCCGACGCCCGCGATCCAGTCCCAGCAGCATGCAAACAGCCAGCTCCCAAGTCTCAATTCTCCATACGATGGTTATAGTGGGCACAGAGGCCCTAACGCGTCGGATAGGACGTCGGACTCAATCGCGATCAGAAGTGGGAATGTATACGATCCACATGGCCGTCCTCGGATCCTACAACCCCAGCCTCAACGCACGCCAACTTACGACCTGTTCAAAGGTTCCTACGAAGGAAGTGGTAAGCATTCTGCCAAGGTGCTCAAATCGAACGGGCATGGTCGTAGGCCTGATGGGAAGCGTTGAGACCTCTTCTCGCTCTGCTGGCGCCATGAATACCGCTCCACCTTTGCAGCCAAGAGAATGAAAACAATCGTGCTCATTGCCACTACACTGTCTAGATTGATTTCGATGGCAAAATGTCCGGCCTACTGGATTAGTCTCTGTCCAGCTGTTCTTCCCTTGCTGGCAGAGCTTGTAGAGCGGACGGTGGTCGGCCATGTCGCGCTCCCTTCGAACGGAAGGTTCTTTCTTTGGCGGTACTCACAATTATGCGGATAAAAGTCAAAATATAAGGCGCTTGCGGGGTTTCGTTTGTGTATCTGATAGAATCTTCGATAGAGTATTAATGGAGTCATTCAAGCAATCTTGCAATCACAATCATCAAGTGGTAGCTGGAACATCTTTGCCATTCCCTATGCGCCACAGGGTGCAGCTACATAATGCAGGTATACACAAGCATGCTCCACCATCTTGTTCTAAATAAACACGAACCAGCACGCATGCAACATCGCTTATTTCTTCTTGTCCTTCGATGCCGCCGCCTTCCCCTTAGCCGTTCCCCGCACAGTCTTGGCTCGGTTTTTGCGTTGCTTGCCTAACCATCATCACACAGTCAGCACAAACCCTTCTTCCCAGTCCCATGCATCCAAGGCCAGCGTGTAATTTCACCCTTGTGGAAAGATTGTACGTACGCTGCTGTCTGCTTGCCTTTTCAATCTTTGTAGCCGCCCCATACCTCACCAACCGATAATGTGGCTCGAACTTCTTCATGACCTCATGGCTATCGTATATCAGAGCGAACCCGGTCGACTTGCCTCCACCGAATTGCGTGCGGAAGCCAAAGCAGGACACTTGGTCTTTGTTGGCCTTGTAAGCCTCGGCGAGTCTTTGACGGAGTTCGTCTTTGGAGACGTTGGCGCGGTTCGGGTGGAGGACGTCACTGTAGAGTAGCACGATCAGAACGCATTCCACGCATAGAGTTCCAAGAAGTCAAAAGAGCCATGGGCTTTGCGGGCTGATGGAGCACTCACACTACGAACTGCTTTCGACCGAGGAGGGAGTTGCGGATGAATTTGCGCGTGCGCAGCGTTACGGCCGTGTCCTTCTCTGCCATGTTTGCTAGCTGTATAATTCCATTAGCGAAGAGACTGGATATCACAAGCGTATATGCGGTGACTCACAGAGAGCGTGTTGCTGGATCTTCGATGGCCGAGCAAAGTCGAGGAGGTTCATCTGTAATTTGCGTGTGTGCAAAATAGAGTGTCGCTTAGCTTGAGGCTAGCCTTATCTCCACTAGCGCATTAGATCTTGGCGAGCTTGGCACCCTCTTTCTCAGCGTGAACTTATTACATTGGATTCAGATTTAGAGAAGGTTTGGAAATGATCAGTCTCGAGTATTTGTGGGCTAGTACTTCCGAGCATGGACATCATTGCACCCGTGAAGCTCCTCAAGAGGCAGTATCTGCAGCTTTTGGAACCGGAAGCACTTACACTTCCTTACAAAGAGCTTCTCAGGTTGCCGGGTACACAGGCGGAGATATACACTGACATGCTTGATGAATCCAAAATTAAATATGCACCACCTGAGCGTTACAGGTTCCGTGTGCTCAAAAGACTTGTGAAAGCCCTGGAAGACGCAATTGAGGAACCAGAGGAAGATGTAGGCTTTCTATTCCTCCTCATGAGACTTGATTCTTTGCTCAATGTTGTCTTCGTCTCTTAGAAATTGAAAGACACCGGGGCTCTCCTACTGATGTGCTTTCTTTTGTCATGGGTAGGAGATCTCAGACGACATTTCGACGTGTTTAGCCAAATTCATGAGCCACCCTTTGCCATCCCCAAGCACAGCAGCGCAGCAAAAGAGCTACGTGACTTATACTGCACCCACGCTTGGTCAAAGCGAGGCTCAAGTCACCCTGCTGGAAGCTCCTTCGTTACTGGCTTCTTCTGGAACCACTGGTTTTCGTACTTGGGAAGCAGCCTTGTTCCTAGGAGCCTACCTTTCGTCTCCGGAAGGGAACCACTTTGTCACTGGCAGGAATGTTCTTGAACTTGGTGCAGGTACAGGTTTCCTGTCTATATTCTGCGCTAAACATCTTGGTGCTCAGCGTGTGCTGGCTACGGACGGGAGTCACGAGGTCATCAGCGATATCAAATCTAATATACATCTGAATGAGCTGGAAGACGGTGAATTGATTCAGCCAGCTATTCTACAATGGGGTCACGCCCTCATTGGGGGTGTCGCTGACTGCCGTGAGGATAAGCGCTCCTATGATCTGATCCTCGGAGCTGATGTGGTGGGTGATTTCACCTCCATGAATGAAGGTCGTCAATCGGACCCTCTACCCGAGTCTTAAGACATAAATCATTAGATGATCATTAGATGTCAAGCTTGCCGTCCACAGTCAATACCCTCTTTTGCAAAGAACAAGGAAGGCTAATTTGTCGACTAGACGTATGACCTCAAATCCATTCCTCCATTGATCGCTACTATGAGAGACCTCTTCGAATTATATGACGTCAACATCTTGATATCCGCTACAGTTCGAAACGAGAAAACCTTGGACGCGTTCATAATAGCATGTGGTGCGTAGGGGTAATCTGGCTACCACATTCATATGACCTCAAAGTTCTGACCAGACTACAGAGAAGACTGGCTTCAACCTTGAGCAACTAGATGTGCCTATGCCCGAGAAAGAAAATCAAATGGGGTTCTTTGTTCCAACAACCGCAACCATCAAAATATTCTTGATCACCAAAGAAGGGCCAATACGAGACCCTTTCGCGCTGTGATCCATAGTCCTAGGCGTTCAGCTTGATTCCGCAGGCCATTGATTCATCGCTCCCTGTCATGCGGGAGTGCACTCAGCATTCTCCTATGAAGCAAAGTGATTGAATGATGCCAAAACGCTACACACTTAGACCGTGCTATCGCATTTACACTGTTTCTCACCGGAAGAAATTGGAACGTGAAGGCATTAGGAGCTCGTTGCAACTCGAGGTATGTTTAATGCTCGACCTTTGCTTACATGCAATATCTTCTCTCAGCACATCACCATCACTTCCCCTCCTCCCTCCTGGCAGTCGCTATCAGCGTCTCACAAGCCCGGAAACCATTCCAACATTTCTTGCAATAAGTTTGATGATGCAACCTCGACGTCCCCTGAAATAGTCTCGCTTGATACCTTAGGACTTCCTCCTCGCCGAGGCCTTTCTTCCACAACGGGAAAGTTTCTGACTCCATCTCCTTCCAGCACTCCTGACAGAGATCTTCATAGCGGCGCAGGCCGTCTTTGGGCAGCTCTGAACAACCCTCGCACATCACCCTCTTCCTCATTTCTCACATGAACACGGTCCCGCGAGGATGCCGATAGTTCTTGTTACGCATGCCGCATTCGATGCAGATCCTGTTTTCAGGAAACATTGCATAGAGGTCGTCTGGCACGAAATTGTGGCCTGGGCGAAGACGTTGGCAGTCCGCGCAGCAGCGGAGACGGCGATGAGAGCAGTAGGCTGTGTGTTCCATGCGGCCCACCTCTTCATAGCTGAGAGGGCGAATTAGGTTGTAGAAGTACCTGTTTGTGAGTCGGAGGAGCATGGTGGTGGGGAACACTTCAAGACTCTTGATGATCTGCAGGTGCAGCTCTTGGGGAAGCTGTATGAGGGAGGGCATCTTGCTCTGGTGCGCTTATGGATGTGTGATCTTGAAGTGGAGAAAATGGCCTTTTGTTGTCAGTAGGTTCTGGGATACTTAGAGAGCTGGCATTAATGATGTCGTTGCTATGCGTGGGACCAGTGAGTAGCAAAGAGTAATGCGTGCCGTTCAGATAGTGATGGGAATGAGTGCATTTGTGGAGGAAACAGGGCGTAGGTAAGACACATTGTGGCTCTGGCAAGGCTGTCGTCCGCTATTCGAAACCCGTGTTAGGCAGGCATTCCCTCTACGGGCACTGCTGATGACCGATCCGCGGCTACGTATAACACAACTCGATCTCCTTCTCTCCAGGCCTATGTTTGCCTCTCTCCCAGGCTATACTGAAACAAGCCTCCTCCGCCACCGCGTGCCTGTTATCGTCAGCCGCTTTCCGTCCCCGTTCGCCCAGTAGGCGTTCAGATGCCTTGCGCTATTTTTCATGATAAACATTGCACTCGACGCATGTGCTCTCCTCCTTGTGGTGATAGCCTCGAACGCACACATGTCGTCGATATTCGTTGAACTTGCGCTCGGGGCGAAGGCGGTTGCACTTGCCGCAAGTGACCACACATTGGGGTAGAGTATACTCGCTTCGCTCCACGGTTAGCATTTCTTGATAGTTGAGGCGGTTTGAGAATATCGAAAAAGTATGTGCGGATGAGGCGAAGGGTCATGCTGGTGGGGAAGAGTCGAGTTCATGGATGATTGAAAGGGGCACCGCGCTTGGAAGAGCTATGAGACGTGGTTGGGAAGGCATTGTGGATCTTCTGGGGACGGAGGTCGGGATGGAGTTGGAAAGTGGGACCGTGCGGGTTAGAGGGAGTAGCGTTAGAAGTCGTCGACAATCACACCGGTGCAGCCTTAATAGGGGCTTCTTCGTTGGAATAGCTAGCCTTAAAGGGAGTCATATATTGAAGTGCGTAGGCAACCTCGTCTACTAGATCGCCAAAGTGTTCTGACGTGAGCTCGCAGCGAATCTCGGGATTGGAGACAAGCCTGCAGCACTGACTCTGACCCCACTCCATGGCCCCCTCCAGCTTCATCTATGCTGACCCCCTAGCATGAGCGTGGTTAGCGACCCTCCCTTGTTGCATCAAATCCGATGTTGTCAGGATCTCCGTTCTGTCAAAGGTCAGCCTGAAGGAGAAGGTTGAGCGGAGGTGTACTTACCTCGCTGATCAAATGAAAGTAGACTCTGGGCATGTCGGCCGCTTGAGTTACATGCGCAGCATGAGACGTTCCATGGCCTATTTTATCCTGTTGTCCACCTCGTAGCCCTCATGTGCCTTCCGAAATTTGCACTCCGAGCAAGACCACCTCCGTTTGAATATCTCTTCGCGCTCGAACCGTATCTTCACGCGTAGACGATGGCATTGATCGCAAGGTAAGAAATTCCTTCCCCAACCGTAGAGATTGTCTCGCCATCCAGCGACCAAATGATCAAAGCTCAAGGGTTCAATGAGCGCGTGAAAGTAGCGGCTTGAAAGTTTGAGCATCACGTTTTCAGGAAAGTCCAGCACCTCGACGATGGCGAGGTGCAGCTCTGGAGCCAGTTTCATGATATGTGTTGAAGCTGGCATCTCACGTATTCTGTGGCGGCCCTTTCCCCTTTCAAAGCCTGTCTTTTCGTTGCTAAGCTGCTGCTGTAGGATGGAGTAGAAACTCTGGCGGAGGAATGGTCGATCAAAGTCGTAGTCTCGGATGAAGTGATAGAAGTGTTAGATGAATAAAATCACTTCCACAGCTACTTCACTTGATTCACTTCCCTTGTCCACGGCAAATTCTCAAATTCCAGCCCTTGATCGTCTGTCAAATACTCCAATCTAACATGTAACTGACACCTCCCACAGCAACGGGGTTTTGGATTGCATCGCCACTGTCTCCCTATACTCTCTAACACAAGACATCTCGCTTGCATATTGCCATCCAGGATACCCCAATCGTCTCAGCTTCACCCCTCGATTCCACTGCTGAATTGACACTCAATGCAGAACCTCTCTGGCCTGCTAACTTTGTGCACGCCTTGGTATACTATATCATCCGCGAAATTACTGAGGGGACGTAGTCAACGACTAATGAGGCAGGCGAGGACTTTTTGCTCAATAGCAGAGGCAGAGAACTCTAATTCAAGGAGAGAAGACAGGGCCGAAGGTTTGAGAGAAAGCCAGACCTGGAGCTAGGATACTCTGAAAATGCATATGCTTCACTACCAAGGTCGTCGGTCACAGCTTGGAGCAGCTCTAATGGGAGCTTGGTAAGGGATCCTGAGGAAAACAGCTTTCTTGGGGCGTCGGTGGCATGACTTGCACTTTAAGGTGACTTAGACCCGGAAGATCCTAGAAATCTACTGACTGAACATACTTGATAGATGCAAGCCAAAGACGTTTCTCAGTCGCCGAACGAGAGCCTTGGCGGCTAGCCTCGGCTAACCTCGGCTATACTTAGATCTTCCCCAGATCTTGTCCAAACATTGATTTCGATCGCCGTTATGAAGCTCGTTCTCTTGCTAGTCCACTTTTTATGTTCAGGATCCCTACCTCAATTGGTCGAAGGGCCAACCTCATAACCCCCGGAATCTTTGTAGATGCCTATATACCGCTGAGAGTTCATTCATTACGGATTACGCATCAGCATTTCTCGATCGTCAGCACCCCCACGCATATGTTCCGTAGACGCAAGGACCTAGAATATTTTGAAGCCGCCATGAGAGGTGCCTCCCCTCAACAGAAACACTCGAAACGATCCTCTTCTTCTAAGTCCGTGAAAGAGCTACCGCCCGCCAATCCCAGCGCCAGCATCCTTCTGATTTCCCCAGCCAACCATATCCTTCTTCTCCACCGCGTATCTTCGTCCTCGACGTTCGCCTCAGCCCACGTCTTCCCTGGAGGCCATTGCTCGCCTCAGGATGGCCACCTACCGCCACCTTCGGACCCAACTCATCACGAAGACAGCCCCACCTACCGGCGTGCCGCTATTCGGGAATGTTTCGAGGAGAGCGGAATATTATTGGCTCGACAGCAAGAAAATACCGACGAGCTAGTGGAACTGGCCAAGGGGGAAAGAGACGACGGCAGGAAGGCCGTGCATGCCGAGAAGGTCCCGTTTGCGGAATGGGTCGAACAACAAGGAGGGCATATGGATATCGAGGGCTTAGTACCATTCACACGCTGGCTTACCCCAGCTAATATACCAAAACGCTACTCAACGCAGATGTATCTGTACTTTTTACCCCTCGACTCAGGGCTAGAGCTGGGAAAGCGGACGAACCAAATGCACATCCCAACCCCCGATGGCGGCGTGGAGCACACAGCTGCAAAGTTCGCGTGGGCTGGAGAATGGATCGAAGCTGCGCTGAAAGGGGAGTGCGTGCTATTCCCACCTCAGTTCTTCCTCTTATCGCTCGTGGCCGATTTCTTGAAGCCACCATCGGACGGGAAGGGGAGCCTGGACACCGAGGAATTGCTTGCGCAGAGAAAACAACTGATGGAGTTTGTTGACGGCGGAGATCCCCCATGGGGAGAGAAATGCATAAGCCCCAACCCGATCAAGAGAAGCGGCGACACGCTTTGGATGGGCATGGGAGATGCAGGGCCAGAGCTGGAGGGAACTGGAAGGAGTGGAGATAAGGAGAGGGTGCTGAGGGTTGAATTGAGCGGCGAGCTTGACAGAGGCAGGAGAACGCCAAGGCCGAAGGAAGTGGTGAAGAGAAAGGACTTAAGGGCTGGGGAGGGAGAGAGCAAGGGATCTTTATGGCGTATCTGATGGGTTTTGTGGTCTTATGTTTGATAGCATATCAGCATTGTGGCGTTGGAGATACCCTGCAACAGGCATTGATGGCATGAACGATGCATTTTGGGTATAGAACACCAGAATATGTACGATTGATGGTTAGAGTAGATGCTGTATGAGTGTGCTGAGCATGTCCTTCAGCACTGGATCCTGGCCCTCAGGGTTTGCATTCATGGTGTCGAGTTGTTCTGCCAGTACGATCAGTGGCTGTGCGTCTTCGGAACATTTCGATCGACTGACCTTGTAACGTAGCCATTACATCTTTCAAACCTTCATCTCGATCCGCCAGCAGACTTTCGATCTTCCTTCTTGCCCCGTCGTCTTCAGCAACCAGCCATGCTAGGATGGTATCCACCGTCTGCAGAACATACAGCCCAGCATCCAGCCGCCTGCTGAACCACTCATCGGCTTTCTCTTCCGACTCCTCAGCATTGAATCTTGCTTGCTCCTGCCTGATCTCTGTGTCAATCACCGCCATTTTCGACGCATACTCTCGCCTGAGCTTGACTAGACGATCACAAGCCTGGTAGTCCTTCTCTACGAATTTAGCAAGCAGGCGAATCCTTGGAGCTTCGTTGGCAGGAAGCGAGCGTAACATGGACGCTAAGATGCCAAGCAGATGTTCTGTCATTTCTTTATCCTGTTTCTTCATAAATAGTCCGAATGTTGGTTTCAAGCCCGCCGCTTCCACAAGCTTCTCACAGCATGAGAATCCGTCTGGTCCTCCTAATGCATGATCAAGAAGTCGTAAGGCGCGTGGTTTGCTCATTTTGCCTTCTCGTAACATGATGAGGCAGAGCTCGATCCCTTCCGCTTCAATGAACATGGCTTTGCCGGTAGCAGGGTCGACAAGACAGGTTATGCAGTCAAAAAGGTTGGCCATATATTCTTCCTCTTCGGTGCCTTTCGGAGGATCGCGCTTACGGTAAGAGCTGAGTAATTGTAAGATCGCATCTATGCTATCGAGGGAGTTTATTTTGGTACAATTTGCGGGGGACGACTGGAGCAGGATAGCGAGAATTTCGGCGGCATACTGTTTGTTTTGCGAGACCGTAGGTTCTGCTTTGCGGATCCGGGAGAGAAGCCAGGGGAAAAACCGGGTTTCCTTACCAAGGGCAGCGGCAATGGAGGGGCGAGATGAGAGGTTCTCGAGGACACTGAGGACGTGGTATGTGCCTGCACGGTCGGATTCGTTATCCTCATTGAAACGCGATATGTTTTCGTGTAAGAGATTTAGGAGGTCGGCTTCTAGCATTGCATCAACAAGGGCGTCCCATTGTCCTTGCTCCGCCTCGACATTTTCATCTGTGAGCTCGTTGATTATCTCGATTGCATCAATCGCAATGTCTGTATTGTCGTGAGATAGTAAGGAGACAAGAGAGGAGACACAGCCGAGCTTCGCGAACTCTTCGTAGAGCTCAGGGTGTTCAGAGAGGATGGAGAGTGCTTTGATGTCTGCATCTAGATCTGCTTCTGAGCCCATAAACCTGGCAAAAAGTGTCAGAATAGGCTCACCAGGATTGCTAGAGGCTCTGCACGTACTTTTCCGGCCTGTCTTCGAATTTGGCTCGTAGCTCTGTGTTCTTGGATATCCTTTTTTCGAAATTCAAAGCCAGCTTCCTTAACCAGGCTATATCGACCTTCTCAGATTTCTGTATAGAATGTATTAGTCTGGCTTTCACTTTGACAGAACGAGTGTCCAAGCGTACTGTCTCATCCTTGTCCTGCTCGTCAATGAAGTCCATTACATCCGCTGTGTCTTTCGTAAGGCCGCCTCCAAAGAACCTGCCATCCTCGTCATCATCAGGTAGCGGCTCTCCTTCCTCTGGTGGTAATTCAGGGCCTGCAACAATGTCTTCGTCGTCTCCTCGCTCGTCCTCCACTGTGGCTCTCCCATTGGTCTTGACATCCGTATTTGCACTTGTTTTTGTTGCTTTGTACACCGCATCTAGGGATTGTTAGTACAGTCTGCAATTATGTTTGACGAAGACCCACCTGCATCCCGTCCATTTATCTCTAGCTTTCGTTTGTTGCCAGGTGCTGAGGGTCTCTGAACAATTTGAGCATTTGAGCATTGATATCGTCAACCTCTTCTATGGCCTACCTTGAATAGCTCATCAAGTGAGGACATGATACAATCCAAAGCGGTCAGACCGAGCCAGTCATTGTCCACGCTCGTGTAGAGTATTCGAGGCACGACAACGGACTTAAAGCAACGGCTATTTTTATATCCGAGATTTAGTAAGCATTAAGGTACCGTTAAGACTTTCTTTTTTTGGCAACCATTGAAGGTTATTGATATCAGTGCCGCGGAAAAACACGTGTAGGTGCTATCTTCGAGATCCTATCCTGTCTTATAAGCCTCACTACTCCCGTATATAGAGTACAGCGTTATTCGGAGACATTTTTCCTCTTTCTACCATGTCAACTTACCAGAGCTGCATGTAAATGTATTGGGTTCTGATTGGACAAAGCTGGAAATGTCCTGGCTTTAGGAAGGGAAAATGATTGATATGCTAATTGAAACATGGTCGACATACTTCCCTATATTATGATCGCGTAGGATTATGATTGAGCGGGGTTGTGGGTTACTGTCTACTCATGAATGGAAGCAAGAGCGAATGAGCCTATGAGTGTTAAATGTTGATCGGAAACCGGAGCATTCCGAATCACGGTGATTGTACAAGAAACGGCTAGGTCATAGAATCCCTCGGATTCAGCGTCAAGTGATGTTTGTTGGTGTTTCTTTATGTCAGGTCAAGAAGCATTTCCATACCTGCTCAATCTCATTCGTCCCTTTCGAACTTGTTTGCAAGATATTTCTCAAAGAGCTGGTCATATAATGAGAAAACATTCTCCTCTTCCTCCTCATCCAGACCCTGTTCATGCCCCCCAAGTCCTAACACCGATGCTGCTCCAGCCTATACGGTCGTGTTCACCAGGAACACTCCTACGCCAAAACCTTCAATCTGCCATTGAGCGGACAACCCAACATTTCCAACGAGTCAGCGGCAGCCGAGGCATATCCAGCTAGGTATGCAGGGACAGCTACGCCTTCCTTCTGGAGTTCTCCGATTTGGCCCAAATAGTATTCCTGCTTCGCTTGAAGCCTGGCACAAGTCATGACACCGCCACTCGCTGGGCCGAGATGTACGTGAGTGATTGAAGATGTTGGTGCGCTGGAAGTGGTGAAGATGCCTGTAATGGATGAAGTGCTGGAGATGCCTGTAATGAATGATTAGCTAAGATAAGGAGGTCTTGGGGGGGAGCGGTGCACTGGATGACTGGAGAGCGGATGAAAGACCTAATCTCATTGACAGGCCCGGAGCAGCTATCGCGGCAAAGAATACAATCCAATTTGCCTTCATGTTTACGGGCGTGGTGTGTCCAAGGGTGCCGTGCGGGGATCAGTCCTGGCGAATCGAGATTGTATTGGAGTCTAGAATGGGCAGAAGCTATCTATATATCCTCGTGACTATAAGACGGGCTCTTTTGCAAATCGGCAGGTAGCTAACCCGACAGTATTCTCCAACTTCGGTACGTTCTTTGGTGGCTTTCGACCATCGGCAGCACGCGGAAGCTTGTTCAACATTGATCCACTGGATCTGAAGACAATGGATACCAAACTTCGGCTTGCTCGTCACTTTCACTGCGTACGAAACGAAGTCCACAAATTGTACTGCTTTCAAGGGCTCGGCCATATTGATGGAAGAATATAGTCCCTTCCAATGAGTAAATGATAGCCAAGGGTTTCCGAAGAGAAAGAGGGTCATTGCTACTTCGCCTGATCGATAGAGAAGAAAAAGGCAAGCTTAAAGGGCGGCAGGACTTGCTGCATGACAGATATCAGAGATGCTTGGCTGGCGATATGCCGAAACAGACTCTTCTGTCCAGCAGCCATCAAAAACTCAAATCTCGGATACTTTGGCTCTCTTTCAAATTTGCGCACGATACCCAACCACGATTCAGTACCCCGTTCCTTGACATGTCTCGAACTTAAGTACAAATGGAATCAAGACCTGGTAGAAACATTGGTAGTATTTCAATGACTTAGCGGGCACAATTACACCCGCATACAATGCGTTTGGGATAAGACGCTAATGGTAAGGGGTCTTGCAGAGCGTGGAGCTGAGATGGCGCAGCTTTGGACAATGAGACAAGGGAAGATAGTAGATTTTCTACCCTGAGCTCAGTGGTTTTTAACCACTGGTCGAGGGCAGCCTCACTAAGCTGGCGGAGTACTCTTCTGGAGATTCGATTCCTCACCGACCTGCTGTATTGCGGACTCAATTCCGAAAGTAAGCCAAGTGAAGTTGTATGGACTACCCATGAATTCGACGTGAGATACTCCTGCTATTGCGATAGCAGTGAACAAGGTTGTTGGGGTGACGTTCTGTATCAGCGTACTCTATGTATCGTTTTATTGATTTGGAGAAATGCTAGACGTCAAAGCCAGCTATATTATCCAGCACTGTAGCCCTCCAGCTTGGCACAAGATCTTTCCTTTGGTCCCTTGGTACAACCTCCACAATCGCACGTAAGAAGTCGGCCACTGTTTGCATGCTCTCCTGCAACGGTGAAGAGAAGGCTGCATTTTCCAGTATAGCGAGATTTTTCTCTCTACAACGTTGATCAAAAAGCCCGAGCAGTCGCTGTTTCTCGATACCAGACTCTTCATTGTCCTGCCCATTCCACAGGAATGATCTGTTTGGATTCCATTTCGTAGATGGTACAACGCTCGAGAACTCCCAGTCGAGAATCGCAGCGATCCTGCCCGATGAGATATTGTAGAGCATGTTGACAGCACTAGTCGCAGCTTGACGTCATTGAGCTCGTCGGAATGCTTAAGTAACGCGGTCAAGAACGCCTCAAGGCGGGGAATGGTGTCTCGCATAAACGCGAGTTTCTCGTGGGTCTGAATCAGGTGGATGTAATTTTGAATTTGCGCGGATATGTATTCGACATAGGTTGGATAATCACGGGTACTCCAGCCGACCATCTGCCAAAGCCCATATCTGAAAATGCAATCAACGCACTTCTGGTTGCTACCGGCCTGCCGAAAGCCACCAGGATCGTCTCTCCCAGAGTGACCGCACAGTATCACTCGATTTACATGATCAGTCTCCCTCCCAACGACAAATCAGGTCACACTGACCTGGTCCTTCGAATTTCAGGTCACCACCTGTGGCAGATCAAAACTGAGAACGAGGTTGGCGTCATGTCATGGATCTTCAAGAACACTACGATACCCATCCCAGACGTCGTAGCGTATGACGTCTCCGTGGACAATCCGATTGCTCACGAGTACACCTTGCTATCTCGGATCGAAGGCGCCACTCTGAGCGAGATCTATTGGTCCTTAGACGATCAGCAAATTAGCCAGATTATTGACCAGCTCATCGACTTTCTCGCTCAACTCAACGCGCACGAGTGGGATGCAATAGGCGGTCTGAGTATCAACGGCGAAGGAGAAGTCGTAGTTGGACAAGTCTTGGAAGAGACGTTCTGGCAGGTTCCCGACATTGAAAAGCTGTGGCCCGAGGGCGAGACAGTTGCCATAGATGATTGCTTCCGTACATAAACAAAGTGCTTGATTTCGAAGAGAAGTTGAGGCTGACCCTAGCGGGTCGAGTACGGAGTTAAAGGGATTAAGGTACGCTAAGGTACTGGTAAGGCGCGTTCAAGTCTTGGCAAAGCAAAGAGACTCCACTTCGCGCGTTGACAATATGCTTGTCTGGCTATCGAAACATGGAAGGTCCTCTAAAACTTCGAGAGCGGCAGAACATGGCTCAGCAAATCCACGATGAGACGTTATCGGTCTTACATATGCGTGGTCAGGACCTCTATCGCCAGAAGCACTATGAAGCGGCCCTTGAGTGCTTTACTAAGGTAAGAATCCGCCAATGACTCTCAAGATCTCAGCTAACGTCAACCTCTTAGGCAACTAGCCAGGATGCAAAAGCTCCTGTCGCTGTTCTTGATAATCGAGCCGCTACCTATACAAAGCTTGGCAACCTGAGAGCTGCTTTGAACGACGGCAGGCAGATGATTCAGCAAGAGAAGGCCAAATGCTCGGTATTGCGGCGTGTTTGTGCCTTCATATGCCTTCTCTTCTGATCAGTGCAGGGCTATCTACGTACTGGCAAAATTCTGCAGCTGCTGGGCAATCACCAGATGGCTCTAGACCTTTACGAGATGGGCACTCGAAAAGTGCCCCCTAGCGACCCTAACATCACGGTGTGCTCTCATTGGTGTCTTCTTTCGCACGAGGTGGTGCTAACATGTATATTCAGCTCTTGAGAGGACAGCATGAGAAGCTCGCACGACAACTCGCTCCGCCGAAAGCCATCGATCCTTTACAAATGCTACCCTTAGAACTCGTTGAGATGACGATTCAATATCTAGCGTTCAAACATATTGTGTTAGTCATGATCCTATTGTCCTAGGTTGATCTGCTGATCGTTGGCAGTGGCTTACTCAGAGTGTCCAAAACGTGGCTACAATTACTCGTCTCGATGCCCGGCTTGTGGAGCGATCTAGATTTTTCCACCGCCAAAAAGCCTGTTAGCCTGGGAGCTGTTCGGAAATACATAAAGCGAGGCAAGGGAACCACTAGTCGAGTGACGCTGGATAGATTTGGATCCAACGCGGAGAAGATGCCTCGTTACGTTGCGACTCGCTGTAAAGGATTGGAGGATTTGAGGATACCGGGAGGCTTGATTGGCGCTTCCATTCTGGAGGCTGCTCCGTGCGCGTCGAATCTCAAGATTCTGGTCATCTCCAAGTCGTGCCAGGTATCTTGTGATACTGCCAGTCAGCTTCTACGCCATTGTACGAACCTCAAGCATGCGGAATTCCATAGCGTCAGTTCCGCAAAAAACCGTCCAGCAACCTGGAACGTCGACATGCCCAATCTCCGTACGCTGATTCTGGACACTCCAAAAGCACAACTAAGACCTCTACTTGATTTTAAAACTCTTCTAGCCAGGATAATCGGTATCCAAAATTTGAGTGTCCAAGGCTGGTCTGTCCCACCCATACTAAATGAAGATTTTTCGAGTCTTCGCCAACTTCAACACCTGGATATATCTCGCCTCGATGCCGCTCTGATTCCCCAATTGCCCTCGACTCTGCTTACGTTATCGATGGCAGGTGCCAATGTTCATATTTGGATCCCAGGAGTCAGCTTCGCAGACTTTGACCTACCCCACATGGTTCGCCTGTCGATGGCAGGATGGTCTGAGCTATCGTTAGGCGATCTTCAAGCATGCCTGATTCCGAATAAGGGCAAAGCTACGCATCTAGATGTTGGCGAATGCATCGCTCTTTCGAGTGCCAACTTGAAAGAGCTCATCACGCATGGTTATCTCGAGGCAGTCGAGGACTTGGTACTCAAATCATGCAACATAGATGATGAGGTAGCAATGCTCATAGCAAGGAACGTGCCTCGCCTCAAAAGCCTCGACGTTTCGAACACAAAAATCACTGGTGTTGGGGTTAAGGCTTTGGTTGTTGGACTTGAGGGCAGGCTGGAGCATTTGTGTCTCGATGGATGCCGTTCTACGAATATCGATGCTGTAGAGCTTGCAAGAGCAGCAGGTCTTAAGGTCGCATTCGGCTTTCCGGACCCCTTGAGCGGGGGCAGAAGAATCAGGCAGCGCTGAGGTCGAGTCTAAAATATTATAGTCCAGAATTTATTGAATGGCGATTACATTCCAGCCTTGCTCAGTCCAAACTCGATCTCAACCGCTACGCTCGCTGCAGTATTTACCGACCTCTTTCTCCAACGCCTTGCGCTGTGAATGCACAAGATCCATGATGACTCCGCATTCTCGCAAGCCACCAAGACCATGTTCAACCTCCAGCATCTGATCGTACACGCTTAAGAGCTGGTTGGGAAGCCACTGTGGTAAGGCGTTAGTGATTGCAACAAATACTTCCCATCGGACTCACCAAGACTATTGGACTCCCTCCGGTGGCAGTCGGATGGCTCGTCTTCTTCAGGATGTATTCTCTCGTGAAGCACCAGTGTCGCCATCTGAAGTCGCGAACTTGGTTCAGAGCATGGAGATACAGCACTGTAGAGAAGGTTTAGATACTGAAAACCATTGCGTATCCACTTCCCACTTACCGGCAGATTTCCTATCCATCATAGCGTAACCTCGGATTCCGACATCCTGAGCTCTATCTCTGACCCATTCCAAGAACTCGCGATGATTACCAGGACGGTAAGAGCGAAAGTCACCCAGGATCTCCGTAAGTGGTGTCTCCGGCATCTTGATTTGCAGCAAGTTGTCGCATAGCGGGATCTGCTTCTGAATCAACATCGTCGATTTACGAGTATTTCTCTCATTGAGCACCCACCATGCTATCATTCGCACCACTCTCTCCTCTGAAGGACATTGGCTCTTCGCTCACGCCTTCATACACAACCCCATGTGGGAACATGGACTGCTTCGTGATGCCGAAAATGAATGTACGAAAGCTATTGTAGTCGTTTGGTTTGCTCTTTTTCCACATATCTCGCCGACAAAGTCAATTTCATTCATCTCCCTTTAAGAGTAAGAAGGCGCGAAGAATATCTGCTTACCGTCCATAACCCCATTCACCTTCACCATAGCCTCCACCACGCCTTCCAGTCCAGCATTGAATGCCTTCCTGTTGCCACATCCGCATGCTGACAGCGCATTAACCGCCCCATCGATTAGTAGTCCGGAATTTTGGACCATGTCCACGTGGACGAGCACAAAGCCCGCCTCGGAGCTTGACTGGTCAAGACCATGCTCGAACGCGCGGATGAGGCGGAGATTGCTGTACTCCATGCCGAGTGCTGGGTCTTCGAGGCGGTAATTGAAGAGGGCATAAGAGCCGGCATATTCCATGAAGGGTTTAAATCCCGAGCTGCTCGCCTGTCAGATGAGTCCCAGCGGTACAAGCAAACGACATACATCTCCGCTACCCTGGCCAATGGCCTTGCGAGCACGGCCGGCAATCTCTGTCGACCCAACCCGTATCCTTCGCCCTTGACATGACGCTCATGACACGGCTCAAGCAGGTACGCGCTCGCTAGGAAACAATAGTCCCGGTACAGAGCCCCTACGGTCCTCAGATCTTCCCTCACCCCGTCGACCTCATCTGTCAAGTCTGGAAGTTCGCGCAGCAGTGTCTCTCCCAAATTGAACGTGGCCAGCAGGCCGGGGTCGCCGGCTGCGGTGCGGATGGGCATGCGTTCGAGGAGGGAGGAAAGAGCGGAAAAGGATGGAGGAAGGGTCTCGGGTGGAGGAGACAAGGGGAGGAAGCCATTGGACAGGGAGACAGTGAAGGGTGCTATCCTCGCCAGCTCTTTGTCGTCGGTAGGGATGTTGGTCAGGAGAGGGAAGGTTGGAGGTACGGCTAGAGAACCCATTCTTATCACGGTATCTGTTCTAAGACTTTGGCTCTCAGAATATCTTTTCAGTGGCGGTGATATGTAGGAGGGATGGAGTGAAGAAGGGGAAATCTGGGTATATGTACTGTTGGCCGGAACACTTCCGGCCACGGTTGAGGGGTGAAGGCCGGTTCTGTTCCGGCCTTTAGGGGTGGCGAGAGATAAGCGATGCGTTGGAATTGCAGTGAAGATCGGATTGTGGAGGGTTTCTCTGATGCAGAGGTACCTGAATGCTGCTATTCATGATAACAGCAGCGGGTGATGGTGGTGGCAGATTCCACCACGACCAAACAAAGACAGGAATACAAACACACCGCAAACGGCATTTTTGAACAATGCTTTGTCGGATTGGAGACACGCCTAAGAAATTGGCAACAAAATTTCGTACGCTCATAAGTAATTCGACAGTCCCAAAGAGGAGGCGAAAAGAGACCCACGCGTCACCGGCTCGCTCTGCATAATCGCACCATGGACTAAGTATTTTCTGCGCGAAGAACACGTCACCGGCTACGTTGCATGTTCCATCGGCACGGGTGCTACAGCCAAACACGGCGGCGTAAATGTCAAAGAAGCCGGAGCCACCTCCCGATCCGAACCTCTCACGAAGCCACCGACAGTGGCGGTCCATTGCACCGCAGCCGCGAGCCACGTCTCCGTCCGCGTGGAGAAGAGCGCAGCTCGAAGTAAAAGCCCTTGCAGCTCATGGCATGGTAAATAGACGTATGGCGTGACCGGCGTCAAGGTCGCCGTTTCCAGTCCGTCACGAAAGTGGGTGGATGGGAGCCCTGGGGGTATGTGGGCTTTGTTTCTTCGAAAGGGGTTTTGGTGGCAGCAAAGGCTGTGGGTGTGCTGTGGGAGTTCTGTCTCACCTGTCGTGCAAAACACCCACCGTCCAGACGGAGAAAAGCTACTGAGCACCAAATCTTCCCTCTTGAACAACAGCTCTCACGTCCGGGGACGCGTCACGTGCGAAAGCCCGGCTCAGAGCCACGATTTCAACCTCTTAAGGCTATCGGGAACGGGTCCGTGGGGAGCGGATGGATTGGATGCTAAAGCACCGGCAGCCTTGGAGTTAGGACGGACCGGCCCTCGATTGAAAGGGGCATTGGACCGATGGGAATGAGAATGTGGGGGCGTTCGTCTTGAGACTTGGCTCGGGAAGAAGGTAAGAGGGGAAGGAAGAGGATAGAGAGCAAGGCTTCAGCATCCACAACCAAAGCGAGACCTTACTACTCCACCCTCGCCAAGCATTCCAGCGAATTGACCATGGCGAATGCTGCTACGAAAGGCAGCTGCTATCCACGCACGGAGAGCTTGCGAGAACATCATCGAGAACCAAACAAACTCATCTTCAATCTACAAACCAGGCCTCAAAGCGAGCGTTCCAAGTCCTTGAGACAAACATGCCATCCATGGCCGAAAGCCTCGAAAAAGCAAAGGTGACGATGAATGTAAGCGTTCTTTTTTCTGTTCTCGGTATTGCTGCATGGCACTGATGGTTTTTCCAAACGGAACGAAAACGGCGGGAAATGATTGGCTTTCATGCGAAGATGTTTTTTGACGGAGTATTCAGACGGTGACTAGTACAATAAAGCATCCGTTTGCGATGGATTCGATAGAGAGACTTCTGGATACGAAGCGATGGATGCAGGATTGCAGGAAGCCGAGAGGAATGGAGGCGGGATTTCAGGATTTGAGCGGAGTGCACGGAAGCCTTAAATTTGCTCCTGATCTACAAGGACCGGAGAAAAGGAACTCATCCTGATGCAAGCCTAGAAATCGTACAGAACAAAAAAAAGAGAGAAAAAGAAATCTGCGAAAGGGGGTATCCCAAAACGACAGTGAAAGAAGCAAGACATTTCTCAATCGTAGACGTTCATTCGTGAGTGCAGGCCTCCAGTGCCTCGCTCATCAACATCCCAAAACATATCGTCCCATCATTACCTACGTCAAAAAAAATCCAAAAAAATCACCCCAGCGCCGCCTTGACCGCCTGGTTGTAATTCTGGCCCCCGGCCGTGTTGGTCATGGCCTCGGACCCGTCCCAGAGCATGACGCCGCCCATGTTGGGCACGTTGGCCGCCGTCGCGCTCTTGATCGCCGTCGCCACCGCGCCGGGAGCGAGGTACCCGCTGCCGGCGCAGGCCTCGCAGGCGGGGGCCCCGATGTAGAGCTGAGGCCCGCCGGCGATGTTCTTGCTCCAGGCCGTGAAGCTGGCGACGAAGCCGGACTGGCCGATGTTGCAGATACCGTTGTTGTAAAATTGAACCCAGACGAAGTCCATCAGCTGCATCGCGCCGACGGGGATGGAGGCACTAGATTGTTTGGGTTTCAGGAGTCAGTCTTTGTTCTGTGTTTGGAGAGGAGGGGGAGGGGGGAGATGGCGAGCCTTGGGACACGTCTTGGGAGTGGAAACTGCCGAGACGTGTCTCAAGGCTCAAATTTTGGTTCAAAGGAGGGAAACATGGACTCGGAAAATACGTACTCGGGAAGGGGGCACTGCGGGGCAGCGCTGATGTAGTACTCTTTCGACTTGTCTGTGGCGAAATTGGTGCGAAGGGCCTGGACAAAGGCGACATAGCCTGTTTGGTCTTTGTCCTCATTGTCTGCAAACCCAGAATTAGCATCAATGATAAGTTTGGTCAGCATGAACGATGCAATAAGCTTACCAACGTCAAAACCATCGATCTTGGTGTTTCCAAACGGCCGTAGCCCTGCATCCAAGCCCGTACCGCCACCAAAGAGGTCCCAGAGTGTAGATGCGAACGTCTTGGCCTGATCATCGCCCGTGAAGGCTGTTTGAGCAGTAGCGCCGCCTAAACTCAGCAACACCTTTTTCCCGGAACTCTGACAGGTAGCAATATCTGTCGCCAATTGTCCACATTGCAACATGCCGGTGGCTCCCTTGGCTTCCATCTGAGGGCTCTGGCCACCACAAGCACTTGAAAAATCCATGGTGGGTAGTCCACCAGCTGAGAAGAACTCACTAAGGAAGGCTAAGATGACGATATTTACACTTTCATCTGAGCACAGTTTCGCCAAGGTGACTTGACTGGTAGCGGGCGATTGACCGTAGTAGACAGCCACGTTGTCTTTCGCCTTAGCATTGAAAGAGCCGCTCGATGCTGGTGCTGAGGCTGGAGTAGCTGCGGGAGCTGCAGCACCTGACCCCGCTGGAGGAGCGCTTGACGCTACTACTGGAGAGCTTGACGGTGGTGTTGGCGGAGCTGCTGGGGCACTTGAAGGAGGGGGCGGTGGTGTGGAGGCCGGTGATGGCGCAGGAGAAGCTGGGGCCACGGCCGATGCTGATGGGGCGGGGCTCGCCGGCGCCGCAGAAGCAGAAGCGCCGTCCGGTGTCGCAGCAGCTAACCAAGCAGTCACCCATCCTTGGTAAGCTTGAAACTCGGTCTTGATTTGAGACTTGACGGCATCTGTATTTGCCATCGGTGAGTTGGTCGAAGCACCCATCCACGAAATGAAGGCAGTGGTTTCCGACTGGAGCAGACTTAGTTGAGCCTGAGAGATCTCTACAGATCCAGAGTTGGTTCGGCGTGAGACAGGTACATTTGGGGGAAGTGCCGGTGCAGCTGAGCCACTCGTTGCGGATTCTAACCAGGCGTTGACAAAGCCATTGTGATTCTGAAGCTCTTGGTTCAATTGCTGCATCGACTCTGCCGAACCGAACCAGGAGTTCATCCAAGTGCTGAAGGCGGTGAATTCCGATTGCAGCATACTAAAGTCGGCCGCTGGGACGTCTACTGAGCCAGCGGCGGCTGTGCGCTCAAGGACAGCTAGGTTAGTATCAGGTTTGGGAAGCATACGAGGATGGTGTCGGTGAATAGCATGACCAGCAGATGAGCAGGATGCTAAGATCATGAGATGGGCTGCGCACAGCGCAGATAGAGAGATATGCGGGAAGAACATTGTAAGGAGTGTTGTGCGAAAGCCAGCGCACGGAGTACAGTAAAGACTGAATATTTTAAGAAGCAAAAAGAGGGTAGTCGAGAGGATGAAGTGGATGATTTTCCAATCTGGTATCAGGGGGTTGCATTCTTATAGAGGAATGTGTGGGAAATGTCGTGGCAGAAGACTTTGAATTCGGGGTGGCCTCATAGCGAGCGAGCGAATAAGGATGGTTCTTGTCACTTGTCAGGAGAACAAAGTCAGTGGTATAAGCGATCAAAGGCAGCGCTTTGTCCCTAACGTTTAATATTATTATGATTGTATGAGCATCCTTTGACTCCTGAGAGTAGCGCAATATTGAAAGCTGATGAGTGAGCAATGGCTGTGATTGGTGCAAGGGCAAACAATTGTTCCTGGGGCTAATGATGTGAGTTCCGGGCGTAAGAAAGTTAGATGTTAAGTCGCCCGGAGTTGCCCTCTGGGTGGCCTGGTACCCCCTATAATCACATTTCAGGTCGCCTTCTTGACCAAAGAGGTGCCTGTCTGAGCTTGCTCATTGGTCAAGCTTCGAAATCTCTCATTCTTGTCAGCGGCTCAGCGCCATATGATTGTCAACACTGCAGCTCCCTCGGACTTGGAGTGTGGAGGGGAGGCAGATAACAGGAGCGCATACTCCAGAGAACAGAAGACAAAAAAACTTACCTTCTCTGCGATCTTTGACAAAATTCATTGCGACGAAACATAGTCGTAAGGTTCTCATTGACTTGTACAAGCACCTTCTAACACAGAATGTTTCGAGATCATGTCTCGAGCATTTCGCTACCTCGGTGTACTCTACCTCGGTGTAGAGAGTATCGGCCAGTTGTCCTTCAGGAATACTTGATGAAGGAGAGGGTAAGAGACATTTCGTGGATCCATTGAAGATAGATCATGGACTAGTCAAGCTTTTAGAAGATTGTAGGCATGAGACTCGGCATGAAACGACTCTGGCACAAAACCATTGATCCACTGAAGCAATTGGAGAGGAGAGAAGTGTTCCGGGCATCGTCAACATGTGCCACTGTCCTGCAATTCCAAAGGTCGGCCGAGATTCAAGATGTAATTAAGACAGCTGAAAAGGCAGCGAGACAGGTTCGCCGTCTGCAGCAGAGGTGAAGTGATGTGTGGTGATGGCGCAGACACCACAGGTGCATATGATGGGTATGATGGGCGAAGCTCCGAGGGGGAACCTCGGAAGGCTCGGAAGCTCGCACTTGGAATTCGGAAAGGGAAAATCGAAAATCGAAAAACCGAAAACGGTCTTTTACTTGAAGGTAACTCCGTAAGGTTAGCGTAGTTAGGTAGTGCGATAACTGAGGCTAGGTTGGATTAGGCTAAAGTAATTCTTCGGCCCAGCCTGCTTTGTACTGTAATACCTTACCTTAATGCTCGTCTGTCACCAAAAGCACGGCCGCCTCCCTCGCGCAAAAAAAGGAGAGTACCGCGCCATTATGAATAAGGCCCTTCACAGGATAATAATCAAGGTTCCATCAATGAACACCATGGCCCAAATCAATCCCCAGCCCATACCCACCATTCTTTCTTCCACATCACATCCACCACCACCACCACCACCATCATCATTCTCCATAACAATATATCCCATCATCAACCTATACACCAACTTACAATTAATCCTTCCATCTTTCCGATTACATTCATCTTCATATCCATATCCATGATGGAGTTAGCCAGACAGTAATCATCCAGACACTTCGCCTTCGCCTTCCCTCTCCGGAAGCAATTCACCCGTCGCAGGGCTACGGCATTTCCACCTCAAAGATTAAACCACACCTGCTTCTACCCATCCATAACGCCAAATCTACTGACATCGCAAATTGGAAAGCCAAGGTAAGAGAGGACATCATCATTCTACAAAATCCGTTCCATCCACCATAAACTGACGGACCAAGACAAGACCATGGCCCCCGGTTCCAAAACAGCCACTGCCCCTCGTCGCGTCTCCAGCTCGCTGTCAAAAGTCTCAACCCCACCAACTACCGCTACGCCTGTGACTTCAGCCAGTACCAGACCAATCAAGCCATCAAAGCCAAGCAAAGTCGTCAACCTCAAATTGTCCAAAGAGAAGCTCTCTCGCTTTCCTCATGAGCGGACTGTTCGCAAACCGAGCCAACCGAAAAAGTCACCTCTGTCAACATCTACAACCGTTGCCCCTGATGAACCAGCCCCATCTGCGCCTATCAAGTCGGAACCAGACAATACGCCGCCATCGAACGACAGTGAACCTGCATCGTCACCGGTCAAAGATGTGAAGCAAGAGGGTCTATCAGCTGTGAAGCCTGGCGTGAAGAGAGAGCTCGGAGCTGGGGTGGAGAGTGAGGATAAAGACAAGCCTAAGAATCCTCCGAGAAAGAGGGCAAGACCGTAAGAACCCCTTAAGACCTCCGTTGCTATCATCTTCCGGTATCGCTGACCCCCAACAGAGAAGGGAGGCCGGATGGTCGCACCGCTGCTGCAAGACTCGTTAAAGGAACCTCAGGCCCAGGTGCAGGCACTGGCCACAAACTTGGACCCAAAGCCAATCAAGGTGCCATCAATGCTGGACTACGTGCCCTCGACCGGAC
Source organism: Evernia prunastri (assembly GCA_003184365.1). Classification (NCBI taxonomy): domain Eukaryota; kingdom Fungi; phylum Ascomycota; class Lecanoromycetes; order Lecanorales; family Parmeliaceae; genus Evernia; species Evernia prunastri. Next base: position 227,344 of record NKYR01000046.1, read on the forward strand.
TGGCAAACAGTGTCGAAAGTGGGAGAAGACCGGATTCCGTGTCAAATCATTCACTGGAAGAATTTGGGAAATACCGTCTTGGAAGGCCCCAACGCCAAAGGTTTTCGGTTCGGAAGCAGAGAGCGGACAAGGCACCCCCCACAGCCAAAGTAAAGAGAACAGCAGCAGCAACATTGGCAGCGATAAGAGCCCCGCTGTCAACCCTTCCAACATTGCTAGCTCACCGGCTCCGGCAATTGCCACACCTGCCTAACGTTCTATAACACTTTGGCCACCGTCGTTTGAACACGTAGGATGGTGCATCAATGTTTTCAATCACTTTGTGAGCGTTGCGAGCATAGCGCGGAGTTTATCGGCGTGCATCCCTAGGATACTGTTCACCTATGTACAATTGTCCGAATGGACGCCAAAAGCAGGAAGTTTTGCGGGAGAGTCTCATCATGTACTCAATAGACACGGCGTCTTCCTTCTTAATGTTTGAGGCCCCCCAAAATGCATGGCACTTGATCATTCACCTTCCCACCTTGAAAATGATGTCTACTATTGCATACAAGTAAGAGGCGCATTTCATCATGACACAACTGACTAACATGGTCTGGCCATAGCCTACTCATGGCGGGCATGAGTGCTACTAAGTCTCCGGAAGCCTTCTTTCCCTGCAGAACTTCCGTAAGACAGACCAACTTTGGATTCCCGGCGCCGGTGTTATTTGTCTCATGCAGTTATGCTCAAATCTCAGTTCCCTCTTTTCGAGGCGACCAATATTGTAACACTACGAGGCTTCTCAGGCGCTGGGACTGGTTTTCTTTTAGAATGAAAGCAGAATTGTCAAGGCTGAAATGGGGCGAAACATTGTGAGATGTGAGATTCGGTTGGCAACGGTCAGCACGTTAGCACATAAGTCGAGATGGCGCTGCGATGCGGACCAAATCATGACCAGAGCTGTACATCAGAGCCAGTGTTTACCTTTGTTGTTATCTGGAATCGTCATCAAAGTTAATTCCAATGTGCCTCGTCCTTTTCGTAGCGCGTGATAAGGGGGGTGGGTACATTCGCATGACATCGGGGATGCGGGGATAGGTAGATCCGAGTATGAGTAGAGCACAAGTCACAAGTCACAGTTACGCCTTGCAACAATACGCGTTCTACATCATCACTACGGGGAATCATTCATCATGAGAGATTCCTACTGCTGCTTCCTCTACCTTGCCATCGGAAACATCCTGGGCTACCCTGACACGATGACAGCGCAGATCCCGGTATCATAGTACGAAGGGCGCCTTCGTCTCGAGGTGGCCAACATTAATCCTTCCGTTAACACAGTAGAAGTCCGCACACTTTCACAGTACCACTTGGATCTTAGTACGGGTAGCATATTTCATCAAGGCATCTAACTGGGTAGAGAGGACTGGGGGACTTGGTCATCTGTCCTCTTGACAGAGAAGCCTGGAAATGACCAACGAAGGCTCTCCCGGAGCCCCACACCTCTCATACTCGAACCCTACCTCCGGTATTATGCCACGGCGGTCTTCTTACGCATCAGTAGCCGCCGGAACAGCGGGGGCCTCGTCTACTTCCGGACATCTACCGCGCATAGTGAATACAGGTTCATATACACACTCCACAAGCTTAGATCAGCCATCAAGGATACCTCAACCCATCTCTGATCCCGATACGCGTGGGGAAGGAGGAATGGATATACCAAGCTCGTGGGGAAGAGGAAGTAGCTTCTCAAGTCCGCGATTCCCAAGTCAAAGCTATGGTTCTGCCGGTATATTGGGATTCTTCGAGCCATCGTACCTTAAAGAGTCGAAGTACATGGAGAAATTGAAAGCTGCGCACAAGGCCAAGCTGGCAGCTCAGGCCGACGAGCTCCTTACTCGATCCTCTAAGCCGGGGTCTCTCTCAACCAGCTCCAGCAGCGTCAGCCTACATAAAATGGCACCTTCGCATCGAGGCATGACATATGAGATCATTGAACGTCAGCCTGAAGTTGAGGATGATGGACTGACACCACTACCTTCGAAATGGGCAGAAACGGACAAAAACCCGGGGCTGGAGATATCGGCAGATGGCCAGGACGTCAAATTTGTTGGACCTTCGAAGACACTTGACCATGAGGCTGCTTCTACCAGATCGGACAACCCCATGCCTGCACAATGCGGTATCTACTACTACGAAGTCAGCATAATATCAAAAGGCAAGGAGGGCATGATTGGAGTTGGATTTTCCGGCGCGCATGCATCTTTAGAGAAGCTCCCTGGCTGGGAGCCGGATAGCTGGGCGTATCATGGAGATGATGGGAAGTCGTTTTGTGCTGCAACCCCAGGGAAGCCTTACGGGCCTACTTTTACGTCTGGGGATGTCATAGGCTGTGGTGTCAATTTTATGAAGGGTAGTGCCTTCTTTACTAAGAACGGGGTTTTCCAAGGTAAGTGGGTCTACGACGCTTGGGTTTCATTGCTAAATTGAAATAAGGAAATGCATTTAAGGATCTCAGAGACATCAGGGTTTACCCATCCGTGGGCATGAAACGGCCGCACGCCCATCTGAGTGTCAATTTTGGTCAAAGACCTTTCATGTTTGAAATCGATCGAATGGTGTCAGTACGTTAGACGTCCGTATTAAAATTGTGGGCAAGCTGCTCACAGGCAATAGCACGAGAGACAAAGTATAATCGACGAGATTAATGCCGCGGACGTATCGAATCTACATCCTCCTTTAAATAAAGATGAGCTATGTAAGGCGCTGGTGGCTCAGTACCTTTCCCATGATGGCTATGTCGAAACGGCTAGAGCGTTTGCAAGTGAAGTACGAGCAGAAGCAACAACGCTCAGAGGCACCCCCGAACCGAAATTAGAGGGCTACCTGTCCGTGGAGGAAGACCATGATGCTATGAACAGGCAACGTAAGAGTCATCCCGAGTATCATACCAGTTCATCCGACTAATCACCTCGCAGAAATTCGCGCTTCCATTCTCGATGGCGACGTCGACAAAGCCATCAAACTCACCAACGCCTTTTACCCGCACGTTCTAGAAGCAAACCCCCAAATTTACTTCAAGCTCCGCTGCCGCAAGTTCATAGAGATGATGCGCCAAAGTACTGATTTGCTCAACAATTCTACATCTAAACAGACCAAATCCACCGCCGCAAACGGTCACTCAACAGCAGTTTCGGATGACGGCTTCGAACCTGACATGGATCTTGACGAGCCTATTACACCCAAGGATGGCAGCCATCACAACAATGACGATTGGGACAGGATGGATACGGAAGAAGCGGTTGGAGGGGACAACTGGGGATTGAGGTATCAGACATTGCTAGAGGTTATAATACGCTACGGGCAGGAGCTTAAGCATGAGTTCAAAGACGATCACAGTAAGCATGTAACAGACACTTTTACGGACATTTTTTCGATGTTTTCCTACTCCGATCCAAGGAAGAGTCCGCAGGGCAGACTGTTGGAGAGCGAGCAGCGGGTGCCGGTCGCGGAGGGGTTGAACAGCGCTATCTTGGGTAAGCTTCCGCTCTCCAGGCGTTGATGGCTATCCGGAAGGAAAGGCGAATATGCATGCTGACAGCCAAAACAGTGTCCCTGGGCAAATCATCCTCGACGGCGCTGGAACGGCTGTACAAACAGACCGTGGTGCTGGTGGACATGATCAGCGAAGACGGCGGATCGGGCTCTTTCATCAACGTGCGCAACTTGCTGCAGTTGAGTCGGAGGCCAGGGCGGCAGTGATTTGCGCTTTCCCTTTTTTCTCCCCTCGAGCGAGGGAGTCGCCGGGGAAGGGAATTAGCATGGATACAGATTGGAGCGGGGAGTTTTGGTTAGCCTTTATGAAAGTGAATGGCCCGAACCCAGGGAGGCTGATTGTCTCTCCGCTGTTGCTTGCATTGAGGGGTGGGGGAGAGGTAGAGGGTTTTAGGGGAGTGTAGATAGATACTATTGCATATGAACAGAGATCACTTTACTCTTTATGATGACATACCACTCAGACTAGGCATGGCAACAGTACCTTGAAGTACCTGGGGGGCAAAAAAAGGAACCCCTCGGAACGGGGGAGACGGGAGCGTGCTCACTTTGAGCGGGTGGAAGCCCTAAACCCTAGATTTCGTTGACTAGATCAAAGTAGGCAAGTGTTTCCCTATGGTGGCAAATTTACATCTTTCTTTTTTCTTTCTTTCATCCGAGGGATCGGATATTCTAGAGTATGTAATAAGTTACTTTATCTAAGGTAAAGGTATGCTTTGGGTGGGCTCTAGTAAGTTTAAACGATGCTCTGTTGCATCATTACAGTAAAGTAGTATATCTGTATTTCTCTTACCCTTTCCCTTTACCTTCCCATCTACCTGCGATGGCTTGCGAGCAGCATCATTACTTTATACTTGTCTCGTTTCACACGAACATCGTTTTGCATGTACTGGTTACATGATACATGCTTCAAGATATATTCTTATTGTTGTTGACGAGGGGGGCTTTTCTGGTGTCGGAATTCTCCTTCGTTCCCTTCCTCTTTTTTTCCTGTGCTCTCTTTTCAACTAGAGCGGTCATTATGACTCGGGATATTTTGGCGTGGAGTTCGAGAGATGCGTCCAGAGCGCCGCCGCTTTTGAGATATAGATCTTCCTATTCCTTCATCCTCGGTACTGTTTGTATCGGCGTTTTTACCGTATGTTCTGTTTGTATCATTTGCCCACTATCAAACAAGAAAGGATGTTGTAATAGTCGCTGAAGGGCCGGACTAATCTCTTTTCTTGGTTAGGACATTTTTCTCTACGGAATAGTAAGTTGATCTTGATCATATATCTCCTGCCACCGTCAGTATATACTGACCTTCTTGTTTAGATCGTTCCAGTAATACCATTTGCATTGACCACCCGTGTCGGTGTAGCTGAGAAAGATGGTACGACCGGAAAACACTCATCTCCCAATCTTTTCTGCCATTGATCTTGGTAACTCATAGTCCAACACTGGGTCTCCGTCCTCCTCGCTGTCTACGGCGCCGCTGTCATCGGTGCTTCTCGTAACTGCCCCCCCCCCCGTTGCCTCCCCAATCTAACCGACAGCGGACTAAATCCTGGCAGCCATATGCGGCTACCTTGCTGACCACACGCCCTCTCGACGTCTCCCCCTCCTTGTCGGACTCTTCGCCCTTCTCGGCTCAACCCTCTTATTTTGTCTTGGCAAGACTCTCGCTCTTCTCGTCGTCGGCCGCTTACTGCAAGGGTTTTCCGCCGCCATCGTCTGGACGGTCGGACTCGCCCTTCTGGCCGACACTGTGGGCCGCGACATGGTTGGGCAGGCGATGGGCTATGTGAGTCTGAGTATGTCTGTGGCGGTACTGGTCGGCCCGTTGCTGGGGGGCGTTGTGTATGCGCGCGCGGGGTACTATAGCGTTTTCTACATGGCGTTCGGCTTGATCGTTCTGGACGTCATTCTCAGAGTGGTCTTGGTGGAGAAGAAGATTGCGAAGCAATGGATGCCACCAGAACCCGAGATTTCCTCGCCTTCGCCTCCGCCTCCACCAACCCTATCCGAGAAAACCTCGGACCTACCACTCCCAAGCGATGACCCCGAGCACCCATCGTCTACACTACCACCACCACCAGCAGAACCCTCCGCCACCCCCTTGCCAACCCCCCCACCCAAACACCGCCTACCCCCCATCTTCACCCTCCTCGCCTCCCGCCGCCTCCTCGCCGCCCTCCTCTGCACCTTCATCCAATCCACCCTCCTCACAGCCTGGGACGCCGTCCTCCCCCTGCACGTCCACCTCCTCTTCAACTGGTCCTCCACGGGAGGCGGCCTCATCTTCCTGCCCCTGATCCTCCCCTCCTTCGCCGCGCCCCTCGTCGGCCGCTGGAGCGACACGCGCGGGCCCCGCGTCCCCACCGCCGCCGGCTTCGCCCTCGCCCTGCCCTTCCTCGTCGCCCTCCGCGCCGTCGACGGAGCCGGCGTCGCCCAGGTCGTCCTCCTCTGCGCGCTGCTAGCTTGCCTCGGCGCCGCGCTCAGCATGGCTATGACGCCTTTGCTCGCGGAGATTGCGTACATTGTTGATGTGAAAGAGGGGTCGCACCCGGGGGTCTTCGGCCAAAGGGGCGCGTACGCGATGGCGTATGGGCTGTTTAATACCGCGTACGCGGGGGGGATGCTGGTTGGGCCGATATGGGGCGGGTTCGTGGTGCAGGGGTTTGGGTGGGGGACTTTGGGGTGGTCGTTGGCTGTGTTGGCGGGCGTGGGGGCGGGGGTCGCGGCGGTGATGGTTGGGGGGTGGGTTGGGAGGGGGAGGGGGAGGGAAAGTGAGAGTCGGGCGGCGGTTGGGGATACGGCTGGTTGGCGGAAGCGGGAGGATGAGGTGTAGGGGCTATGGCCGGGGCGGGTGATGAGCGGATGAGTTGTGGGAGCATAAAGAGTTGCATTGGATGGATGCATTGGGTAAGGCGGGAATATTCTGATTTCATTTTCTCTGAATCTCAATTCAATATTATCTTCATCGCCATCTTTTGACGTGATTTCTCATCAAGTATCCACCACTTGGTTCCGGAACATTATCCAGGAGGCAGTCGTTCAAATCTGCCGGAAATATCAATTTTGAAGGCACCCTGGCTTTTCCTGTTCCCACGCGCCCTTGTTTCATGAGTAGAGCTTCTTGTCGAAGCTATGGAGCCCATGAACATTGCCCTCCGCCTGCGCACTCACGGTCCGCAGCTCAAACCGCACCTTGCCATCTTGGACGCCTCTCCTCAGCTCCCCCAAGCTCTTAACGCCGATATCTTGCAGACTGTGCTGCAGCCCGGCTAGCAGATACGGCACGAACTTCGTCACGGACCCTCGGTCCAGCACGCTGCCTGACACTCCCTGCGCGACAAGGAGCCTGTCACCCTCGCTGAAGTACCGAGCTGTTCCTGCGTTGGATTGTTTGGAGGTCTTGGTGTGCGCCCCGGCTTTCTTGTCCTCCATGGCGTCAATGCTGCCCATCCCTCTATATGCTTTGACGAGTTGACCTTCGCGGCTGACGAAATAGTTTCCTGGCGACTCGGTAGTGCCTGCCAATAGCCCTCCCATCATCACTGTACTTGCACCTAGAGCGAGGCCTTTGACGATGTGTCCCACGTTCTGTATTCCGCCATCGGCGATGCACGGAACACCAAATTTCGCAGCAAAGCCAGAAACATTAAAGACAGACGCAGCTTGCGGTCGGCCAACAGCCATAACTTCTTGCGTTATGCAAGCGGAGCCCGAACCCATCCCAATTCTCAGACCGTCCACACCGGCAGCAATCAGGGAGGCGGCCTGTGCTACGGTGACAACGTTGCCCCCTATTACATCTAGATCTGGGTGCTCTTTCTTTATATATTTGATCATTTCGATCTGGAAGATTGAATTGCCTTGCGACGAGTCGAGGATGACTATATCAAGACCCGCATCTGCGAGTTTCTTGAGTCGGTCTTTGTCTTCTGGTCGTGTACCGATCGCGGCGGCGCAAATGAGTTGCTTCGAATGTGGGAGCTTGGAGGCAAGAGGATAGTGTAGGTTTTTCATGAGGTCGGAGCGGGAGAGGAGGGAGATCAGGTGGTTATTCGTGGGGTCGACGATAGGGAGTTTGCCCTTCTTGGACTTTGAGAGAACGGCGTTGGCTTCGGTCAGAGTCGTGCCAGAGGGGGCAGTGACGAGGTCGGTGGACATGACGGTTGTGACAGGGTCGGAGACGTCAGGGTGGAATTGGATGTCGCGGGTCGTTATCATGCCGATCAAGGGCGAGCTGAGAGACCCATTTTCTGTTCAAAGTCAGCTGCTGGGACGTTTCTCGGCGGGTTGCAGCAAAAGTCAAAGTTGGCGCTTTCTCATAGGGTTGAAGAATGTGTCTCCGCAGTACGATGAGATCGTTTTGGATGAACGAAAGTTATTTGTATTTGTTTGATAATCATAGAAAGGCAGACAGCGAACAGCGTAAATTCTGAACGGGAAGACTGACCGGTCACCGGGAATCCACCAAATCCCCACTTCTCCTTCAGTGCCTTCGCTTCCCCTACGGTTGTCTTTGGTGAAAGTACGACAGGGTCCAGGATGAAGCCATTCTCGAATCTTTTGACCTTTCGAACCATTTCTGCTTGATCCTCTGCAGAGCAGTTGTGATGTACTACTCCTAATCCTCCTAGTAGAGCCATATGGATCGCCATCGAGTGCTCGGTGACCGTGTCCATGGGAGAAGAGACCAAAGGTGTCTTGAGGGTGATTCGCTTGGTTACGGGGGTGTCTAAAGCGACATCTGAGGCAGCAAAGCCTGAAATGAGAGGTCAGCGAGCGACTCGGAGACCACGGCGGCTGGAAAGTACCGATGTAGCCAGGAAGCACCAGGAAATCATTGTATGTCAACCCGCCGTTGATCCTAGAATCCAGCAGTGTTTTCGCGTCAAGGCCGTCACCATTCGAGTAGGGCTCATCTCGGAGAACTTCGAGTGCTTTTGTGTAGTCCAGGATCTTCTGTTCCGGCATCAGGTGGGAAGTGCCGTTACTCGAGTCTCCATTTGTGAGGGTCATGGCGCAACGAGTGTCTTGATGATAGATATCTGATCAGAGTCCTTGATTGTTTATTAAGATTATAGTCAACTTGTGCCTTCAGACACAAAGGTTATGTTGACGGGTTGAAGTTACCTTCTCCCAAGAGAGAAGAAAAAGAAGGAAATTTAGCGGTGGACTTCGATATTTTGATAGTGGGGCCTCGGCCTTGGCGCGCTCAGTTGAGCCTAACACTTTGGGTTTAGCGGGAAAGAAGGTAAACAATGACGGTCAACATCGCGGTCTTCTCGTTTTATCCCATGCGCAAATAATCGTCAACCACCAATGAAAGAAAGGGTTTGCGAATTTGTTTACTGAGAATGCGCTTGACTGATAGGCCCTAACGATCGCGTCATCTGAGTGATCGATTGCTATTATCGGAGCATCTAGGCGAGGAATGCATATGTCAATCTCCATTCAGCAGGAAGGGTCTACCGAGTAGTCGATGAAGCGAAGGAGTCGCAACTGATACCATGTCGTATCGCCAAGCTCCTCGCCAACCACAAGGCACTGGTAACTCCCCAGGCAGGTCCAGCCCGTTGCGATACACGGCATCAAACGCCTCCACCAACTCTTCCGCATACTCCTCGTCCTCCAACCCTTTTATTCCAAGTCGCACAAGCACTATGTCTTCGACGGCATCGAGTATAAATCAGAATAATGGCGCGGGTCACAAACGTGGGATCAGCGAAACTTCTCCGACCCGGCCTTCAACAAGAGAGGGGATCAAAGAGCCCGAGTTTACAGCAGCAGCAGGATATAAGAGTGCTAGGCAGTCACTCAGACCGTTACCTCAAGCTCCCAATTCGTCTCCTCCTGCGCCTGTACTGAAACCTTATCAGTCGCAACCGTACGCCTCAGGTCCCACTGCACCGCCAAAATATCACTACGATGGGCCAGCCTACTCGTCTCCGGCAGCTGTATCACAACTTGGGCGGGCGAACTCTACAATGCTGGGTCGAACTGGGTCTGTAACACCAGTGACGTCTAGTGCTCAGAGGCATAAGCACACAAGTTCAAGTCCTCACGGGCCGAATCTTACCTCGCCAGAGTTAAGCACTCTCAAGAATTCCTCCACAAGTCACTTGAGAACACTGTCCAACTTTGCTCAAAGCGGATCAAGTGAGGAATTTGCCATTACATCACCCGCAGTTGCTGGTCTATCAGGTCGCAGACAATTAAAAAGAACCGACTCTGCAAGAGCGGCAAAGAGCTCCGCAACACCTAATAGTGTTAGAGGATCGACTTGGTCAGAGAGCAATTGGATGGAAAAGCAAAGACAATTTCTGCAGGCCTATGAGTACCTTTGCCATATAGGGGAAGCTAAGGAATGGATAGAGGACATCATACATAAGCCCTTACCCCCAATTGTGCAGCTAGAGGAAGCCTTAAGGGACGGAGTCACGTTAGCGGAGATCGTGCAAGCCTTTTACCCTGACCAGCCGATACGAGTCTTTCGTAACCCCAAGCTTCAATTTCGTCACTCCGACAACATCGCCCTCTTCTTCAATTTCTTGGCTGACATAGAACTTCCTGAGCTTTTTCGATTCGAGCTGATTGACCTATATGAGAAGAAAAACATCCCAAAGGTCATCTATTGCATACACGCTTTATCTTGGCTGCTCTTTCGAAAAGGTCTTGTGGATTTTCGGATTGGCAATCTGGTTGGGCAACTCGAATTCGAGCATCACGAACTTGAGGCGATGCAAAAAGGTCTAGACAGAGCAGGTATCAGCATGCCTAGTTTCTCTGGTATGGGGGCAAGCTTTGGCGCAGATCCAGAACCAAAGCCAGTACCTGAACCCGAGCCTGTCGAAAATGAAGACGAGAGGATAGCGCGAGAACTTGGAGAGCACGAATTTACAATCTTGGACTTGCAATCACAGATCAGAGGAGCCATTATCCGTATGGGTCTCGGGGACCATATGCAGAGCTTTTGGGACGCGGAAGAAAAGCTTGTCGATCTACAGTCAATCATAAGAGGCAGGTGGGCCCGAGAGATCGCTGAATACCGCTTAAGCATGAAGCATTTCGCCACTAATCTTCAGAGTGCCGCTCGGGGTTTCCTTGTACGAAGTCGGCAACGCTGCAAAGAAGAATGGTGGAGGGGCAGAGAGTGGGAGGTCATTACCCTGCAGAGTCTGGTGCGAGCCAGGAAAGCCAGGGTCGAGACACAGCATGTGAAGATACGCGCAAGAAGGGAAGAGTCTGGAGTTCGACTTTTGCAAGCAGCAATCCGGGGCGCACTTCAACGGCAAATCGTCGATAACCAGTTCAAAGAGACCAGAGCTGCTTCGGCCACTGTGAACGGACTTCAAGCTGCAATCAGAGGAATGCTCCGACGTCGAAGTATGCAGCACGAACATTATAGCATCCACCGCGCGCAGGACACAATCACAAAATTGCAAGCAGCAGCACGAGCAGCCAACCACAGGCAGCGCCTGGCAAAACAGGCCAAGGCTCTCGAAGAAGCGCAGGATGCGATCACATCGTTGCAAGCAGCAGCCCGATCTGCCAATCAGAGGCAGCGTCTGGTACAACAAGCGAGAGCTCTAGATGACCAAAAAGGGTCCGTGTGCTCGTTACAGTCACGATCGAGAGGGATACTTGTTCGGAGACAGCTTCAAGCGACTAGGAACGAGCTGTCCCTGCATGATAAATCGATCACGACTATCCTAGCTATTGCACGCGGGAGTCGCGTACGGCAGGACATGCTTTGGGTTGGGTGCTCACTCAGCAATGCAGAGCAGGACATCTTGGCTCTTCAGGCTGTAGCTCGCGGCTGTTTGTTGCGTCGAAGGCACATCACTGATCTCCAAGCCTTGAAGAAACACGTTCCGCAGGTCATCTCACTACAAGCCCACGTCCGGGGCCAAAATATTAGAGAACTCCAGCTCTGTCTGCGCGAGGACCTCTTTTCAAATACGACACAAATCATAGAGCTTCAGGCACTGTCTCGGGGACTGTTGATCAGATCGGATGTCGGCTACCTGCTCAGTCAGCTGGAAGATGAAGAAGCGAGTGTAGCAGAGCTTCAGGCTGCGATTCGAGGCAAACAAGTCCGTGAGAGGTTTGCAGAGAAGCAGCGATTTTTTAAAGCCAATATGGCTAAGGTGGTCAAAGTTCAGAGCTTCATTCGGGGGAAAATACAAGGTGAAGCTTACAAGAGCCTGACAAGTGGTACGAATCCACCTGTTGGTACTGTCAAAGGCTTCGTGCATCTCCTCAATGACAGTGACTTTGACTTTGACGAAGAAGTGGAGTTCGAGAGGCTTCGAAAGACGGTGGTGCAGCACGTGCGGCAGAATGAAATGGCCGATCAGTACATTACTCAGCTGGACATCAAGATCGCACTTTTAGTCAAGAATAAGATCACTCTAGACGAAGTCGTCAAACACCAAAAGCATTTCGGTGGTGACGCCGGAAGCCTTCTCACAAACACGGAGATATCCTCCAAGGATCCTTTTGATCTCAAAGCTCTCAACAAGAACTCGAGAAGAAAGCTGGAGCACTATCAAGAACTTTTTTTCATACTACAGACTCAACCCCAGTACCTTGCTCGGCTCTTCAAAAGAATTCGAGAGCAAGCAACCGCCGAGAAGGAGTGTGAACGAATTAAGCATTTGATGATGGGGCTCTTTGGCTATGCACAGAAAAGGCGAGAGGAATACTATCTGGTCAAGCTCATCACACGATCAATGAAAGAAGAGACAGACAACTGTGCTTCCGTTCAGGAATATCTGAGAGGCAATTTCTTCTGGGCCAAGCTGTTTGGTGCCTACATCAAATCGCCCCGAGATCGCAAGTACATGAGAGACGTACTATCTCCGATCGTCAAAGACAGCATCATTGACAACCCGGAACTAGATCTTGAAAGCGATCCGATGCAGATTTACCTATCTGCTATAGAAAACGAGCAACTGCGCACCGGTCAAAGGAGCCAGCGAAGCCCAGACATACCGCGCGAGCAGGCCATCCGTGACCCAGAAACGAAGCGGACGTTTATTACTCATCTTCAAGACCTTCGCGACATCGCGGACCAGTTCTTTGCTGCTTTGGACGACGGTCTGCAAAAGATGCCTTTTGGCGTGCGATACGTCGCCCAGCAAATGTTTCAGAACCTCACCACTAGGTTTCAGCATGAAGAGCAGGGATACTTGTTGCAGATTGTCGGACATTGGGTGTGGAAGGCCTATCTCCACCCTGCCTTGACAGAACCTGAGAAGTTCGGGGTCATCGATCGAGGTTTATCACAGGGGCACAAGAAGAACCTTGGAGAAGTATCCAAAGTGGTCGGCCAAGTCGCCGCCGGCAGGCTATTTGGTAGCGAGAATGTCTTCCTTCAACCGCTCAACAGCTACGTTGGGGAATCAATAGAGCGTCTCGGCGAGACGTGGGGGAGCTGTGAGTTTCATGTTACTTGAGCCCCATTTGGACCTGCTGACAAATTTGTACCAGTAATCGACGTCGCGAATGCTGAGACCTACTTCGACATTGATGAGTTTAACGACCTTTATTCACGGACAAAGCCCACTCTGTATATTAAAATGGCTGACATATTCGCGGTTCACCACCTGGTTGCAGCTGATGCATCATATATTTGCCCCACGCGAGACGATATCTTACAGGAAGTCATTAAAGAGCTTGGTAGCGTCAAGAACAACGAGAACGAACTCATGAACGTCAGCAAGTCCGAGATTTCCCTCACCCTGAACCCCAAGCTGCACGAAGCCGAAGGTAAACTATGCCCATCCAAAAGTCTGCCAGGCGAGACTGACCTTATTTGATAGATCCCGAGGCTGAAGTCAAAGCACTTTTCATGGAGACCAAACGCTGTATATTATACCTCATCCGAGTGCAGTCGGGAGGCGACCTTATGGAGATAATGCTCAAGCCAATCACAATGGAAGACGAGGATCGATGGGAGGCATTGGTCCGGGATGAGCTTTCAGCTGGGAGTCACAAACGTGGCGCTTACGCGGAAGCGGGTACCATCACTGACATCGCATCCATGAGCTATGCAGAGCTCAAGCGCACTGCTCTTGAGAACATCCTCCACCTCGAGCAATGTGGCCGCCTCACTCGCCATAACCACTACCAAGACCTACTCAATGCTATCGCAGTTGACATTCGAACAAAACATCGCCGACGTGTTCAGCGTCACAAAGAACTCGAGACCGTCAATCTTACCCTCGCCCGCCTCAGGGACCAAGCCACGTATCTCGAACAGCAACTCAAAACCTACAATGACTACATCGAGCAAGCTATGGTGACTCTCCAGAACAAAAAAGGCAAAAAGCGCTTCTTGATGCCTTTCACCAAACAATGGGACCATGAGCGCGAACTGCAACGCTCTGGCCGCGTGCCGAAGTTTGGGTCCTTCAAATATTCCGCCCAAGACCTTGCCAATCGTGGTATTCTCGTGTCTTGGCAGGGATATAGTGAGCGTCAATGGGATAAGATCGACCTTACAATCTCTAGTAACGAGGTCGGCGTCTTCAACATCGAAGGAAGCAACGGGCCGATAGCGATGCCTGGAGCGACCGCGCAGATACCGCTAGACGATCTGCTGCAGGCGCAGTTCAACAACACGCAGTTTTTGGAATTCTTCCCCGATTGCAAGGTCAGGGTGAATGTAAATTTGTTCCTGCATTTGATCATGAGGAAGTTTTATAAGGACAAGGATGCATAGTAGGGGCTGGGGGTGGTGGCGGATTGGACGGAAACCATTCCATGCATTGATTGACGAAGGAGTAGGAATTGTCGAGGCATTTACATGGTCTGCATTGAGACGAAAGCGCTTCATTGTCTATGTTTGATTGTTTGGCGCTCTGGTGTCTACACACTTCGAACATGTGCCTGTTGCATAATATTGGTATTGCAAAACGGACTTGCCCAGGTCTCTTTTGATCGATCGTGGTCCTGGGAGGTTTGTCTTTTGCAGATTTGACAATGCAAAAGTTGGAAAAGAATTGAAGGACTTCGTACATACCACCAACTGTTACCCTTGTATAATCTTGTACTTTGAACTTGCGAGACCAGAGTTCCCAACAGTCCATTGATACGAGATGTACGTGTAATGGTACCTGGAACGAAAGGGAGGAAGCCCAGACGATGGTCAAACGCTTTAACCGCGAAACACTGTTGCATACTTATTACTTACTTTGAGTAAAGTAGAGAAATCATGTATTCTATAAGCGACGAGCCGACGGCACACCACTTCCTTTTTAAGCTTAAACCGGGTCTATACCATTCGTTCCATTTCCCGAGCATGAAACTCAATACCCGCATAGGCGCTTTTTTCGGTCGTTTTGTCGACTTTGTCCTTACCCCCTTCCCTCCGAGCTCGTCCGGTTTTTGGTGAGATTTCGATCAGTTATTGGAACGAGGGTGTTTTGGAGCATGGGGTGAGGGTTTGTTCTGCCTAATATGTGGTGGTTTTTAGCGGTTTTTGGTTGGGATGGAGTGGGTTTGGGAGGGGAGAGGGGAGAGGGGAGGGGAGCGGGGAGGGATGACTGGATGGATGGGATTGGAAAGGATTGGAAGGGATTGGAATAAGCCGGCTAGGGTTGTCAGGGTGGTAAGGTAGACAGGGAGGGGGTTGAGGGTGGTATATCTCATTGTCTATGCGTCCGCTGCTGCTGGGGTATCTGATCTTGTTCTGGTGTTTTCAGCTCGTTATATTTGATAAGATTCTCCGTGTTAACAATGGAGCCAGCGACTTTCAAGAATTCCCCGTCGGTGTCTCGACCTGTACACGATATGAACGGCAGCCAAATCTCCACTTTACCATGCACGTTTTCTCACTCCTCTCCCTCTTCCTATTCCTCTTCCTCTTCCCTCTCCTCCATAACCCCATTGACAACCGCGCGTGCCCAATTGGGAAGCAGCGGATCGATCCCGTTGAAACGCCTCCTTTAAACCAACTTGGACCATCTATCCATCCAACATCCGTAACCGCGCTAAACCCTCTGAACAAATAGAGACCATGAGATGTACCTCGACGGCCTTACACTCCACCTTTATCGCCGCAGTATCCATCCTCGCCTCCTGTCCCGTCTCCGCCTTAACGAATTCCCCAGCACCGCGCTCCTCGCTCAGCGTGCTGGGCTTCAATGGTGACTTGTCATGTCAATGCCAAGACGACGACCTGATTCGAATAATCGGGAATCTGTCCTCCTCACTCTGCTAGTGCGTGTGCGGGCTAGGGAGCGAGGCTAAGGGTGGGAACGCTGGAAGAGCCGGGAGGGGCAGGCGGATGTTTGGGGGAGGGATAGTGGTGCTGCTAGTATTCCTTCTGATGAGTCGAACGAAGTAGTTACGCCCCAGGTAGCCGGTTAAGCATGGAGTGAGTGGGTCGATGACTAGGGTGGTGAGGAGTGCTTTGGGGGGTTTGCCTTCTCCAGCTTTTCATCGTTCTGTTTCAGCGTCGCTAAATCGAGTGCAATCATTGGCTGGTCGCACTGTTTGAGAGCAGTGATGAACGCTTCAACGCCGCTTTGAGTTGACGTTACGAAATATACTGGGCTGTTGAAAGATCCCGCACTGACGGTTATCAGCAGGTGGCTACCAGTGGCTGCGACTTCACCAACAACGATAACGCGTGTGGCGGTGATACAACAGCTTGGAGCGCACCTGGGTTCGAAAAGACGAGGAAGTTTTGCGCTGTAGTCGACTCAGGAGGAACGGTTGGTGTGGTTGCTGGACTATTGTAGGAGTGCACAAAAGGAGAGGAGAATGCGGATTGGTTTGTTTCTTTATGAACGCGGATCCTGGCCAGTATTGTCAGCACAGGTCTCAAATTAGTGCAGAATCTTGCACTATTCTAGGTTCTGATGAAGCTTACCTAGGAGAAGTATTGAAAGTGGTCGCTTCCTGTATCCCAGCCGAGTTCCCCGTTGGCCAAAGACCTGAGAATATTAGCTTGTGGTCGATGACTGTGCCCGCCAATCTCTATGGGGTCTAGGACCTTACGACCAATTACAGGTAGACCTGGATGAGCAAGCGAAGTCATATCGACATCCACGGCAGAAACAGCCAAGGTTCGAAAAAGGTAGCAAGGCGCGAGCACGTCTCTGCTCATCTGAGTGACTGTTCGAAAAGTTTTACGCGTGGAGTGAAAGAGATACGGCTCGATGAGGGACGACAGAGGATAAGTTTCCTATGTGCCACGGCGAATGTGCACCGAAAGTCTCTTCGATAAGACCACGGATCTTGGAGGAGAACAAGGAGTTGTATGTTTCCTAGATGTGCCAGCCGGATGAATTACATTGTTTGCTTGCTGAAAAGTCTGCCCAACTTTGGTTGTCTTGTACGGCGTGTCGAAGATGCTTGAAGACCCGCTTGAGGTCGAGGCTGCTGCGAAAGTGGTGCCCGTGTAAACGTATGTTCCAAGTTTCCATACTCAATGAGATTGAGAAGTTGACTGTTCCTCCTTCTTCAGCCACGACTGGATCTTTTTGCTAATTATGGTACCTTGGCGTTCTACTTGTGTTTCCTTCTATAATCGACGCCAGCCTTTATTCAGTCTCTCTGCTTCACGGGCTGTATGCGAGTGCTCCGAAGATAAAGACCTGGATCCTGATATGTCTGACTCGTATTCACAAAGGGCTTAGCAGGGATACTCGAAAGCGGCTCTCGTATTACTCGCATATACATTAAAAAATGCAAGGCGCGCTTGCGGATCTCCTTTTCCGTTCCCCCTTCCGACTCATTCGTACCTAGTAGATGTTCGACTCGTGTGCAATGGCTGTACCACGTCGTCGATTGAACAGGTACTGCTGTTTCCGCTCATTGAAGAATTGAGGAGGCAAAACGTCCGTTTCCATCTTGTCAACTTCTTAGAGGACATACTGTCTTAGACATCTGACCTGGTGTGCCAAAAAATGACAAGGTCGGCAGCCTGTTTTGTGAAAAGATGAGCAGGGCGTAGCACCACTGAGCACTGAGATTCTGCGGCAGTCATCCTCATAGAGCCCTATTGAAACCAACTGTGCGCTCGGCAAGTCCTTTTCTGCAGGTGGCCCTTTTTGGATCACTAAGGGCACCGATGACTGGCTCGTTGCACACTCGAACACGATCGACGGCTGTCGCGTTGTAACCCCCTTGTCCACTCCCGGTACGCGAGGATCGTTTCTATTTTGAGCTGACGGTACAAGGGGTTCCGAACAGTAAATGATACTGCTGCTGGTGATCTGCAAAACCCCAACCCCCCTGCATGATCTTAGCCTTTGCCATCTGACTGGTGCTTGGTCTATGAGCCTTTATTCCAGAAGCGGCGAGCAGCTGGAGACCGGTGCAACCACCGGACCCGATGGAATGCGAACAGATCATTTAGGAGGAAGCTAGGCATTCTGGACGGACATGGTCAAGTCTTGCAGTTATAGCGATCCGGTGTACGTTCTATTTCTGCAACGACACCATCTGCGCGATATATCTTGCCTTGATGCATCTCTGCTTGTTAGTCTCGAGATCCAGCGTATGGTGATATCAGAAATCAAAGCAAATCTGTTCAAATGACACCGATGCAGCTCCGGTCATGTCTACCCGTCTGTGTTGTAATAATTCCAACCAAGCTCTCAGCTTCCCCTCAAGCATTTGTGGATCGATTTCCGACTTCTCTCACGCGGGGGATCGAGGACTTTAGGACTTGGGTGCAGCAAGTCTTTACAACTTGTCCCATTCATTAGTTGCGCAAAGTTTTGGACAGTATCCCTGTACATTTTGGAGCACGTATAAATACTAGTTTACTGTGCGTGGCGCCGTTAATCTGCAAGCACACGCGTACACCTGCGAGAATGGCAGGGCCAAACCACCCCGAATCTAAAACTAGGGGTGCATATGCAAAAGCGATGGATCATATCCGATTGCTTGATTGCTCTGTTCAATTTGACCCAGGTCGTTCGAATTCTAGAATAACCAGGGAACCAAGAGGCTCGATCCGATCTAGTTGCATACGACATGTGCCATCAAAGTCTTCTTCACTCTCAGAACTAAAGCATAATGTCGTGCATGGTCGCGCTTGGTTTTACTGCAAACAGGAAAGCATTGCGAGAAGAATCGATCTTGCAGCGGATGCGCATCGTGAGCGTTGCTGACTAGAAAGAAAGCTGACGTTGTAGGTCTCTTTTGCGATCAGTTATTACCGACGCATCCCTTCCGTAGAAGAATCCATCATGTCGGTCTTTAGGAGCCAAGACGTAATGAGACTTCCTCGCCTGAAGCAGTGACACCTTTCTTATCAAGTTATTGCCTCTTAGCATGGCTGTTGAAGTTTCGAGTAGTTAAAAGCCCTATCTGCCAAGATCAGTTGTTTTTTTTTACAGAAGACTGCGTACAGATACAAGGCTCGATGTCCTATGTTGACGTCTTTCCTCCTAACCGATTAAATTCGAGCCCCCATTAAGAGAAAGACATTAACGCCAATATCGCCCAATACATTTATGCACAAAAGTGGGAAATAACATTCCATTTGGGCCTCTTGCATCAAGGCTCAAGTCAAAGACTGCTCGTGGGTGCACCCCCAACGCTAATGACACACACTTATCGAATTGGACCAACGCTTGAAGTCAGCACAATCTCTTAGGTGTATTCGCGGTGTCCGTAATGCTAAGCGCTCTATAAAGACCATCTTCTATGTAAAGGCAGTAAGCCTGTTGGCAAGGTAATGATCCTCGAACTTGATGATCCCAGAGCCCTCATGGTGCATGGATTCACAGCTGCTATCAAAGGGCTGGCCAAAGAGGGGTAGATCTTGTCCGTCGAAAACTGTCCCATTTTGTTGGGTCTCTGGATTCTCCGTCATGCCCTCGTAATCATAGATACCAGTTTCCGGAAAAGATGGTTGTGTAGAAGACAAAGGAGGCGTCAAGTAGTATGGCAGGCGACCTGTAGCGTTCCAGTCTGGGTGGGGAGAAGCCTGGTGGAGAGACTCATCCGAAAGAGCATTGAAGGTAGAGTTAGGATCGCTTCCCTGATAGCTGGCGTATCTGCTGTCATGGTCAAGTAACGCAGACCTTCGCATTTTGGCAGACTTCCTAGCGGCTCTCCCTCCTTTCCTCCCTGATCGTTGCCTCTTAGGATCCGCATGATCGACGTTGTCGCTTCTTTTGCTAACCGTCTTCTGGCGGTATCTTGTAGTGGATTCAATGCCCGCACCAACAGCCGAGGGTTCCAGGACCCAAATGAAGCCTTTCTTTGCTTTGTTGGAGGGATCAACATGGGGAACTTTTCTGAAGGCCTGTTCCTATGTCAGTCTCCCTGAATGGTAACTTGTTGCGATTTGCGAAACATACCCCGTTCATTGACAGGTTGTGTCTGACACTATTCTGCCATCCTTTGAAGGCTGGATCTCTTGCTTTGTCGGTATTCTGTGCTATCCACTCATAGATGTCCTTTAGCACCATCTGGTGCTCGGGGGCATCCATCAACGCTCGATAAATCAGCTTGGCATATGGAGGCTCGCCTTGCTTGCCCTCGCTTTCGCTCTCGCTGTCTAGTGGGGCAGACCGTTCCGTACGCCGGGGGGGCCGATGCAACTTGGGCTGAGTCTTTGCGCGCAAGTCTGCAGAGGTTGCATAAAACGATGGACTAAAAGAAGGTGCAGTATCGTAGGCATGATGCGGTAGGTTGTATCTGGACCTAGCACTTGTTTCCTCAAAAGCGCTAGGAGTCGAGAAGTCCATCCAGTGCGGTAATTGGCTTTGATGGCTTGATGTGGGTAGAACAGGAGGTTGAATTGCTAGATTTGATTGAACGGATGGGGTCAGCTCTTGGTCCGTTTCAAAGGAACTGTTGTTGAATGAAGACGACAATGACGAGAACGGCGTTGGCAGCTGTTGTTGAGATCGAATGCTCCACTTGTCCCCTCCGTTGGTTTGATTCTCAACATCCCTGAAACAACCCTGCGATTGGATAGCAGAGCTTGGCTCCGTCCGATAGCCAAAGAACTGTTGGCCAAAGGCGGCTGATTGTTCCGATTTTGGCCATATAAATGGTGGTTCCGGACTGGTGTAAGCTTGACTGGCAAAGTGGTGCGATGCATCATGACTGTGTTCTGAGAGCGCTGAAGGTCGGTTGAGGAGTAATGCGGGCATGATGGTTTGTGGACCGCTATCAGTCATCGGAGATTCGCGGGGAGTCAAAGGGTTGTCAGGGTTGAGGTCATTTGTGTTGTTTGACATATCGGGGGACTGGAAGTGACGATGGATTGATCTGTGTAGTAACATTGCTAGATCAGTTTCCCAAGGCACAGAGATGAAAGTGTCCCTCTTTGTCCGATTTTGAACAATGGCGATGTCAGTGCAACAGTCTATCAATTGGCGGGAAAAGAAGAGATGTGGGTGAAGCTTGAGTGACATAGCTTGTGAAGCGTGACAGCAGTAATTTCATTGACTGTTAGCCTAACCTTCAACCTTTGTTACACGGAAGCCAACTCATAAACCCGAGCTGGCCTGCACACCCCTGTGGTATGCTGCAAGCAAACAAGCATGGGATGGTTAGACCGTTAGAGAAACTGTGAATACCCTCTGGGTCCGCCGCACATCAACCGGCTTCCGGCATCACGTTGCCCAAGATGAGCCGATTTTACGGAGATGTGCCCTAGCACGATCGTCCAATTGCGGAGCTTCGCCAGCATAAAGCTAGCTTGTGCATTTCGTGGGGAGCGAATTTTGAGATACTGATGGCGGAAGATTGCCTTCGTTTGTAAAGGTACAGAAAACTCTCTAAGGTGCTTATTGGATAGCACGGGTAGTTGCAGACAGGCAGATTCATCGGCAAATAAGCCCTGATGCGTACACACTGTGTTATTGTTGCCAAGGCTCTAGAATATCCAGAGAATACCCAGAAAACCTAGGCACATGATCGTTGATTGGGCTCCGACATGAGAGAAAACTGGGAACCCGAAACTGCACTGAGCCTTCGGACGCCGCCATACCTCTGCAGAGAGGTCATTCATCCCAGGTCGTTACGAAAAGCATAAGAAAAGCTCATGCATTGTTATCTTAGAGCCGCAATTGTTGAGATTTTAAGTGCATAAGAGCGCCAGGTTTGAATTAGTGCCCAGCGCCGAATGCGTTCATCGGCAGGTTTTATATAAGCTCTTAACAATCTAACGGCCAGCAAAATTGTGTCCAAAGCTGAGTGATTGAATCAAGGTACGTGCTTATGATAATGTACGTGACCAAAGAAAAGAGACGGTCATGCCACTCATTTTGTTGCACATTTCCTATGGATATTGAAGCCATAGGCGACCAAGGTGTTTGTTGCGAATGTGCAATCTAGTTGACACACAATCTTAAAAGTACTGTGATCATGAAATCTCTGAGATTGGAGCTGCGTGCGAGCCACAGCAAATGGGAAGACTTGTTCGAGAAGGCAAGGGAACAGCACGCCTTCTGGGATGCATTTCTCAGACTCTAAGAAATCTAAGGTTCTACTTGCGATAATAGACCTGCAACGAAGACATTAGGGCTTGTGGGCACAGATGGCGAGGGTGGCTTACCTTTTTGAACTGAAAGTGGAGTTGTAGGATGCCCTGTTAACGAAGGTCAGACTTTGCTCTGAAAATTGGGAAGGAGATGGTTGGAAGATGGTAGAGTTTTTCAATGGAATTTGATGGCGAATGAGAGGACTCACCTTGTCGAAACTGCTTCGAAAGCCGCGCTCTCTCTTGGCACTATAGTCCCATTCTTTGTCTACGATTCGAAACGCGAGATCTTCGTATGGAGGACCACTAATGAACCTAATAAGGCACGTATCCTCCTCACCCGCTGGCGCAAATGACTCTCCCCTCTTTCGTCCATTCTCACGCTCAATGCGATATGTTGGAGCTTTCCCCTTGTCGATAAGATCCGGGTAGAAGACATTAAACTTGTAGCCCTGGACAACCTTAGGTGGCGGATTGTCATGATCGTAGTGGGTCTGGTTGTACTTGTTCCATTCATAGCCCATCTGAACACGATTGAAATAGCGAGGCTTTCGTGGGCGATATTTGCTAGCCCACTGAGGTTTGGAAGATGAAGACAAGTCTTCCTCGCCAGCAAAAATCTCTTCATCTTCTTGAACACCTCTAGCGACTTCTCTTTCGTACAAAGCTTTTGTCGCAGATGAAAAGTCTTCGTTGGGAACGGTTGCAAAGCGCGATGCACCAGAAGTGGAAGCTTCAGTCGTCTTGGAGGCAACCACTGGTGCCTTTTTGTCTGACTGAGCTCGTCGTAAGGGTACATACTTCAACTTAAGCACTCTTTGACGCTCAGACGCAAGCTTATCCATAAATTCCTTCTCGTCTACCGTATCAAGGCCTTTGTCCTCAGCTCGAAGCTTGAGGAGTGGCTCCGGATCTAAATTTTTGGAAGCTTTGAGGAAGAGCGATTCAGCGTTCAAATCATCAACAACTGAGAGTCCGAGATCCTTCGAATTGCTGATGCTAGTGAGAAGAGCCAATTTGTCCTTTACAAGCACTGCCTCTGCACGCTGCTCGTGCCTAAGATCATCCAAGCGACTCTCTATGATATTTTTGTAGACTGCGTTCAACTCTGCACGTGACTTATAAACGGCTACATTCCGAAGCAGTTGCTCCCAGTACTCCACATCGATAGGCTCATTGGACTGCAATTTGCCTGATATTTGTTTCTCCAGGCTTTCCAATTCTGTCAGGGTTTTAGGACTAAGCAGTCGATCAACATCGGCTGATACGGAGCTCGAGGAACGCCCACGATATGCTACAGGTGCAAGCTTATCCTGGTAATCCTTACATATCACGTGCAACGCCTGAGATGAGTTAGCAGAGCGTTGGCTATCGGATTGGACGAGCCTTACTTTCCAATACCGACGATTGCTCTGATTTGACTCCAGTGCCATGTACGTCTCAATATCCTTGTCCAAGCCCTGCAGCTGAGGTAAATCGAGGCCCTCGAATACGGCAGAGGGATCCACAACGTCAATGTCTGCTTCATTACTGTCCTCTTCCAACGGATCCCTGGTGGGATCGATGACACCCAATGTCACAGCAAGCCAGTCTATGGATTTCGCCCGCCCTTCTCTCACGCGTATATGGGCCTTCTTCTTCGACTGCTGCAGCACAAAGTCGTCCTCTTTTGCAACCCATTCTCTCATCTGCTCTGCCTCTTGTATCTGATTCAGGCGTGTCTGCTCTCTTGTGAAGATGTCTTGCTGTTTTCTTGCAGCGACCTCATCATTATGGCCATGGTCACTATCCAAACGCCTCGGTCTATCCTGATTTTGGTTCCGTCGGTGGTCTTTGGATGGTCGTTGCCACGGGGGTGGGGAGGATGGTTCGGGTCTCTTGTGGGATTCATGTATAGATATCAGATTGGGGTTGCTCATAGTGTGAAGATAATGCAGACCGAGAAGATCTACGCATACAAATGTAGTAAAAGGATTTTGGACGTGGTAAAAAAGGTCCCACGATGTGCCGCACGCTTAGCCAGTATTAACCGCCAAGCATCTCAGTTGCATGAGTTAGCTTATACGCATTCTACAGGGCCTCCAGGGCTCCTTCAACAACTTTACGCAAACTTCAGCTGGACACAAAGTTTTTTCGATCTTTTGTTTGGGTGTTGGATACTTCAGAATCATGCCTTCCGCTTGGAAGCCCCTTGATTTGCACTTCAAGTATAATGGCATACCTCCTCTCTTAGTCAAATACGAATTCGGCCCATCCGACTATAAAATATGGCTTACAGATCTTTCGTATATCTGGACCGAATCGCTTGATCGGAGACAGATCGTAATGAGAGCGTTCCAAAGTGAGACAAGCATTGATCCCAGCGAAGATCCTACCCAAATGTCTCTTTTCTTTAGAAGTATTGAAGATGCTTTACACCAACGTCCAGGAACTGGTATAAAATTGGACGGGAGCCAACAGTTGACCTTACATACATCAACTCCTTTACCATATCCCCTTCAGCCTCTCACATGGTCTATCGTATTTATGCTTGCGCCCAGATCAACGTTTGCTTCAGAATTCGTATCGCCTCTTCTAAGCCAGCAGCTTATTGCAAAGATGGAGAAAACTTCCCTGCTGCAGCAATTGAAAGAGAAAGACAACGTCATTGCTAAACTGATTGATAAGATGCAAGGCGATGGTGTTGATCTGGGAAAAGTATTTCCCGGTGTTGTGTCGTCAAAGTCCGCTGCAGGACCCAATGCACGTCGAGCGGTAGCCAAGTCTGTTAGGGGTCTTGAAGAATTTGACCAGGACCAATGGCAAAATCAACTGGGAAAGGACTATAGACTCTCCGGAAAATTGGATGACACTCTACCGCAGGTATTTGATGATGATAGCAAAGATAGTGGTGAGGCACTGCAGACGTCAGATTATGGGGAATGGTGGAAGAGTGTAGATCATAAAGACTCGGAAGGGCAAGGAGCCCCGCTAGCCGTCAAAGAGACAGATGCTAAACAAGAAAGTGTGATAGAAGAAGATGAGTTTCAGGTAATTGAACTTCGCAGGTGGTCGAAAGCAAGCTAACGCTATCGCAGAGACAATCGACTCCTCCAAAACCTTTAGCTCAGGCACCGAGACCCGAGAAGCTGGTCGTGGACATTGAACCAAAGACTCCAGACAATTTAGGGAGTGAAGGCCCAGATGAGGGTGGCTCGACGACTGACGAGAGCGATAACGACCTTCAGTCTTACCACTCCAAGCCTCTGCCCTTGCGTTTAGACGGGCCGTCAGCCAGCGGTTCTGCGAACGATCTCAAAGGTATTCAATCAGAGCCTATGGACTTGGACGATGACGGCTTGACCGCTTCTGGATCAGACACCGATGACATTCCTGCCAAGACTTATTCCGTGCCAAAATCAAAGCCGAAGCTGGGCAGAATAGGTGGCAGAGGCAAAGAAAGCTCTCCCGAAACGCTTGCGGTACCCACATCAGTCCCAAGGCTCGGCAAGATCGGTGGCAAAGGCAAGCCTGGCAAAGTAGGTGGCACTGGATCTGTGTCTCATCAAAATGGGGGCGCCGCATCGAACAAGCCAGGAGAATATGTGAGCCCAAAGCGTGAAGCGAGGGATCAGAGCACTGCAGCAGATACATTGGAGCCAGGGAGGAGGAGTCGGACGCTCCAACAGCCTCCAGAACCCGCACTTCCTAGAGAGTCGTCCCAAGAAAGAGCCAATAGAAAGAGGGAACAACTAAAGCGAGAGTTGGAAAGTAAGAGTCAAGCTGCAACCAAGAAAAAGCGTAGATTTTGACGTGGTGATGGGGGACCACTTGTCTTTCTGGGCCTTCAGCTGAACTGGCTGATTTGATCATTTTACTGAACTCAACCCGAAAATATACACAGTGGATCTGTGTCAGATCAAGCCTGTGGGTAATAATTGCATTGTATGTGAGAGATGTCTTTGTTTCCTTCATCCAAGTGCTGACTCAATTAATTCATCCTTGCTGCCTGGATAGGTACACGACGTGGCGCTGCATTTCGCCCTTTGTTGGCATGTAGAGAGTGTCGATGGGATAGTAGCCATGTTGGACACTTGGATCAGCAGTAGGGTGGGTAGATTAATGAAAGACCTTACTAGATAGATCAGGACTTCCCTCGATGTCGCAACCTGTACAGCATATGGCTTTCCCCTGTGCTAAGCCCTTCGAACACCCCATAGGGCGCATGGACAGGAATGACACCTTTTGCATGACACTACTTGGAACTCTCCCTCACACACATCACCATTTCTGATCCTCAAACCTCTGAATGCTTTGCTGAAGTGCTTCTCTCTGGAAATAAAAATATAGTGCTTTCTGAAAGGTATTCACTATAGGCTCCGAAGCCAACTCTACTCCAATTAAGAGACCGATCTATCTTTGACAACTTCTACGCAAAATCTAAGCTAAGCTACTCAGCTTGAACCATTATGCCGTCCTCACAATCATCAAATCGTTCCCAGGACGAAGAAGCCCACTACACAGCTGAGGAAGACCGTCGTGCGCACGCCCAAGGAGAGACTTCACTGACTGGAACAACAACACCGAGCGGAAGTTCAGATAGCGTTTACGCTAGTGCCAACCAGACATCGACAACCAGTCCAAACAGGGATAGAGCCACAGCTTTGTCGATTCATATCGCAGCTCGAGAGCAGGATCCAATCAAGGCGCTCCGACGTAACGAAGAGAGCCTTGAGGAGTGTCGGGAGAGAGTCCCATCAAACGTCACAACTGCTCCAAGAAGATCGCCGTTCAACCACACAGCCGAGGCCCGTACGTACCTCGAAAAGCAGAGAGCACTATTTATGCAGCAGGCCGGGATGGGAGAACGTCAGACTGAGGATGCTCCTTGTAAGCTTGCCTTTCTCTCTAGTCTTCTGCGGGGCATAGGCCCGTGTCTATGCTTGACAGGTCTTGTGTTACCTTGAATGTACTTCCAAGAAAGGGCCTGGAACCAGGTCAGACAGGCTTTATTATGCGGTGGTCTCTTGATTCTTCCTCAGAGGAAAGGCCAGACTCCATGCCAAACGACCATCATCATAGGTACTGCTTCTGCTCTTTTCTTCAAAGAAAGGTCCTTTGGCCTAAAGGAAAAGGCCAAAGTAGCGTGTTCATGCTTTGCATTCAATGTGATTTTCAACAAAGAGAGGGACATCTACCTCCAGTCCTGGCAGGTGCAGAGATGTATTACCTTCAGAGCACGCAACACGTATCACTAGACCCCTAGCTAATAGGCCCGGGAGCTTAGCAATAGGAGAAGGATCAGACATTTCCTCACGCCTTCAGCCTCTGCAACCAGCACCTCCAGTGACTGATGGTCCACCTCCAAGTCCAGCAGATCCTGTCCACGAAGAATGCCGAGAAGCTAGTGAAATTTCCTACATCTATCGACCTACGTCTATCGATGATGACTCACAGCAACAAACCTTTCTTCCAAGCTCACTTCCAAGCTCGCTATCCTTCGACACCACCACCACCACCACCACACCTTTGGTACCCAACCACACTACAGACACTCATCAAGATCTATCACCCATCGAAGAAGACGAAATGCCCTATGTCCTTACAAGAAAGTTCATCATGAACCCAGAAGCGCCTGTCTTCGTGCCAGGTCAGGCACCCAGCCCTGGTATGCTACCTCGGAGAGTTGGATTGATATCGTGACTGACTGATTTGATAGCAACAGGGGCACGTAACCAGCGCGAGTGGGTGTACTATGGTGCTCCGCAGCAAACGCCAGATCAGACGCCCGGTAAGAATCCCATACCTCACTGCCAGTATCACTACTTGTCGTTATTACCATCACCTAAAAAGGTCGTGCTCTTTGGGCTTCTTCCCAATAATTACCTGTTTACAAAGCCCTTCGTACGGATTTCCTGAACGAGCTTTGCTTTCTTTTACGGGCGTTCTTCCCCATTTGTTACGTTATTATGGCGCCAACTCACCTTAAATAAACTAACAAACACCACCAGAATCCCCCACAAACACGCCAAACACCGCCGCCCCACTCCCGAAAGTCCAGCTCTTCGGCGCCGCCCACGGCATGTCCTTCGACCCCAACACGCGCCTGTTCACCGGCGACGGTGCTCCCCGCCGCTCCGCTTACCGCGCAGACGGCACCCTGCCCTCAGCGCCCGACCTCGAGAGCGACCCCCTCACCGACGAGCGATATTCCGAGCCGGCCGAAGACCAGCTCCACATCCTGCCCAGGCGCGAGTACATCAAGCGAATGGCCAACTTCGGAAAGAACGGCCCGGTCCAGACGTTCCGCGTGCCTCGTCCGGTGCCGCGGGGGAACCAGCAGGGGACGCGTGTGATGGTGGAAAACCGCGGCGGGAGGAGCGCGCTTGGCCGTCCCGTGTGGACCAAGGAGGAGATGGAGGGGGAGATGTATGTGCCTGGTCGCAAAGAGTTGGAGGGGCTGATTGCTGGTCATCGTAAGCGTGTGGGGGGTGAGGCGGAGATGGTGAACGGCCGCAGTATTTACCAGGCAGAGGACATCGGGGCGGCGCTTTCACGTTTGATGAGTGGTGTTGGGAAGGGAGAGAAGGGGAAGGAGTCCGGGGTGGGAGAGGGACAGATGGAGGAGGGGGGCAAAGGCTTTGGTGGGCCTCTGATTTAAGATTCCGTTATGAGCAAGAGCAAGGGAGAGGATGCCGGCTCCTTTACGGAGCTGGTCATCCTGGTCTTGATGACTTGTGTGCGTCGCCTTGATCAGAGAAGCGAGATGAATCTACTGGAAGATACCATCATGGGCTCTTCCAAAGGTTGGACACCTCAGCATCCACCAATTGAATGCTGATTGCTGAGAGATGCCTTTTGATCATGCTGCTCGTATACCCTCAAGAAACTTGACCTGTTCATCGACTTTGAGCCGTCTAAAGGTTCTTTACCAGGTACTGAAACTTTCCGAGGGGATTTACGGCATGGACAGTTGCCGGAGAGGTAGCGAAAAGCATTGCAACTACCAGCCTCATAACGGAGATCCCTGGGGCGTCAACCGGGGACAGCGCAGCAGGCACAGAAAGCATGAACAGCTTGGGGGAAATGTTCGCTATGTTAACCTCGAAGATATTTTATCTGCAATGTGTCCAAGCACAATGTTACTATGGATGCCTAACAGTCTGTTCCGGGAAGCGTCACTGGCTTGGTGTTCAAATCTCCGTCCTATCGCCACCAGATGATCTGAAGATATTCGGAGTGAGAGAGAAGCGAGACGTTTCGGACCCGGAGATGAACGAGACAGTGAACAGATTTTGCTGCTAGAACATAGCATTTATAGTATCACTTGTCCCATCATACAGGCTTCGAGCCCCAGAGTTCTCTAGCCTGGCGATTTCGCCGTGAACAGGCTGATGCCCCCCTGGTGTTTTCGCAACGTTGTTTCTAGGTATTTCTTATCCATTAGGTCAGGGTAAATACCACATTCATAGAGGCAAAGACCAACCGATCAAATCCTCTCATGCCTGCGGGCAGGAAACTACCATAATCCCATGAGATGAGAACTCTTCGTTTGGACGTCACCAAATCCATTCAAAGAGCAGACCAGATCAACCAGAAGGTTCTGATGATGGTCCAGCCTCCGTATGAGGACGTGGCATTTTGGTGGCAACAGGTCGCTGGCAGTGGAAATTTACCGTGGGTCGTTTGACACGGTATCGTCATGGTGCGAACCTCCTTGCCGGATGGTCTCGTCGCCGCCGCTTGGGTAGCCAGGCTGGTTAAGGTTTCAGAAAGCCAGCCAGGCCAATCATATCCAGCACTTTAACGCAGTGTCTTTGTAATTTTGCCGTTTGCTTTGCGCAAAGCAATCACTCAACGTGGCTCTCGTTTGGGAGTTCCAACCATGTCTCAGATCTCTTTAACTCTCAGGCCAATTCATCGCTCAGATTCCTCAGCCCTGCTGTATCTCTGAGGTATCCCGCCTTCTACCCAACAAGAAGTCTACGTAGCCCAGTCGCCTGCCTCTTGCAAGGCCTAGAGCATCTTGTGCCAGCCCAAACGCCAGGCCGCCGTACAGCCCAGTCCGAATAGTCCGGGCGGCGGTATTTAGGGGCAGTACGTCTGGTATAGAATCATCAGCATTGTGCCGAGCTTTCTAAGCAGGGGCACGCACTCCAAGGCTGTGCACTGAAACCCGCAGCAATAGTCATTCCAGCTATGACAGTCGACAAAAAGTCTTTCCTCCCCCGCCATTCATCCACCGCTTCTTCGACTACAAAGAAGCTTCCGGCCCAAAAGCCGATCTTAGAGCCCATCTTCAACCCTTCTTTGATCCCTCCCAGCATCATGTGATAATTCTTGCTTTTGTGGTACAGGTACCATCCTGGAGATGTGGTGGGAAATCGGTGCGAGTTTTCTGCTCGGAAACGCATGCCTGCTGTCTTTCCCCCGTGAGAGAGGCCCAATGCAGCTCCAGTGAGAAAAGCAACGGCAGTGGCTGCGGGGAAACGAACGGAGAACGGGATGGAGAGGCGGTTCTCGTAGGAAGGCACGGCTGGTGGATGGTACTCAACTTGGCTGCCAGAGTCGACAGGAAGTTCTCTACCCTCCATAGCGTTTTAGAGTCGAGTGTAACCCTTTCTCCCTGGTCATTGGCGAGGAGTGGATAGATCCATTTTGCTTGGCACTCGGCTCGTTAGGGCTGAAAGTTGCGGCAACGCGCAGCAACGCGTCAGTTTACTCAATCTTTCAACAGCACGCAATATGGTATGAATGAACCTACCAAAGATCTTGCAATGCAGTACTGATTTCAAAACCTCTAGCCAGCCAAGGCATCCAGTGGGCTTCAGTGGACGCTTCGCTTTAAGCAGCACAAAACCACTATCCTCCTCTTCGTTCAGCAAAGCCAATCCTTCGACACAATAAAGCGTGACCTCCTGTCAGCGATCAAAGCTACAGGTATCCAGGACATCAACGGCAAAGCTCTACCAGTAAATCCGGAAGACATCGAATTTGGCGTGCCAAGGGACAAGCACGACCCGAGCAAAGGATGGGTGGCTCTCAAGATCCCCGAGGTTGAGGATGGAGATACGAAGGGCAAGGGCGTCAAAAAGGGTAGCATTTTGAATGAGAGTCCTCTGGGTGCTGGGCTGAAAAATGGGGCCATGCTGGCTTTCAAATTCGCAAAGGGAGCTGAGGAGAGTGAGATGGACGTGGATGATGAATGGGATGTCATATTACCAAGCTACGACGATGAGGCTGGGAGCCAAAGCTAGGGTCGTGCGTTAGGTTGGATGCTTGGATGAGATATGAGAGCATGACATAGCATAGTGACACACATGGCATCCATATGTCAAGCACAGGGGCCAATAAATGGACATGGTATGAAATTGTTGCCACCACCACGATCCCGCGGGACTACTCCATACTTCGTACAGCTTTGACCATCATTTGACTTTGCATTGTTCCTTCGCTTCCTTTGTTTTCATGTAAATATGTCACTCTGATGTCCGCTAATTTCGTCACGACTCTCATCATACTGACACCAACAACAGCTAAAGTTATGTATGGACAGCGAAACCTCGAATGAAGTTCGGAGGCGTTGCCGGAAGATGGTGTTCATTAGTATCAAACATTCTCAAGAATCCTCCTTTTCTCCTGAGAAACAATGTACTTTGGACTGAAAGAACCGATTTCTTCTGATTAATATCCATAAACACGTGCACAATAAGAAAGAGAGGGGGCTTGCATCAGATTTTGAAGAAGGGACATCGCCCAAAAATGTGACAACGTGCTTAGAAAATTTACTTCTTTTATTTGAGACAAGGAGGTGGATATACATGAGAATGTGCGCTAATAGAAAGATAGAGAGCTTCTATTAGAACATGGGGAAGGTGCGTTACCCAAACGATGTGGCAAATATTAGGACCTTCTCCTACAGCGTTCTACTTTTGTCTGAGATGCAGTCGATTTTTGATAGAGCGAGTCGATTCTTTCAGGTCGATTACCATAACGTTACACGCGAACAGGAGGAATAGAGAGCCTCTATCTTGAATTGAAGAAGATGCGTTACCCCGAATATAGAGTAATTGTTGGAGAATTCCCCTGAAGACTTCTGTTGTCATCTGAAACAAAGCAAAGTTTTGAAGAAGAGAGTCGAACTTTTATGGTCGATATCCACGAAAATGTACGCAAACAGAGTGAAAGGGAAAATGTGCTAGGGACTGGTCAAGGTGCGTTGCCGAGAATATATAACAATTCTCAGAAGCTTCTCCCAAAACATAAAGCTTTCATTTTTAGACAACGTGGATTTTCACCCAAGACAGTGGTACTTTTCTGGCTAATACCCACAAGAAAGATGCGCACCACGAGAGAAAGAGAACCTCTACTCGAGTCGAAGAAGGTTTATTATCCCAAGTATGTGATAATTCTTAGGAATGTCTCCTGGGAAAGAGACTTAGTTCTATCTGAGAGGGAGGGATTTTTGACAGAGAGAGTGGAATATCTGTGATTAATAGCCACACACATATGCAAGTAGAGAGAAAGAGAGCCCCATTACATGGAAAAATATGGGATCGCTACCTAAAGCAATGACAATAGTTAGAGGCTTCTCCCTAAGAATTGCTCTTTTATCTAAGGAGAAGTGGAATTTTGACCAAAGGAACCGATTTGTTCTGGTCGATAGCCACAAAATATATACAAACAGTGGCACCTTGCCTTAAAAAAGAGATAAATGTTCAAAGCTTTTCCTGAAAATAACCTTTGTCGTTACAAATAGCAATAATTACTTAAAATTTGCAGAGATTCACTCTTTCAGGTAGTCTCCATCTCAAGTATTCACTTTCTTCTCCATCTCCTATCCATTACTATCAGCCCTCCGCTTTATATAGTTATTTCTCCCCCGTTAACACTATCTGCTGTTATTATCGAGGCACCTGAATTCAAATAGTTACTTCTGGTTCTCTGTCATCATCTGTCTTTGTCTATTCACCTCAAAACAGCTTTTCTTCACGTCACTTGTCGAAGATCTACCCGTCAGAGGCAGTGAGTGTCTTAATCCTACGCCCTCAATCCTACGCCACAGATAGATGCTAATGATAAGGAATAACAGTCTCTTCTGATGGTACTCCTCAAGACAGTCTTCATTTCGTGATTATGGATCCAAACACACCCTCAGCACCAGCTTTGATTTCCTCTCTTGAGGCCTTAATTCAAGCGTCTGTCACCTCCATTCTCAATGGTCGACTCAGTTCTACGGCCGACACATTAGATGCTCAAATTCAGACCGCTGTCACCGCCGCATTAGATCGACGTCTGGGTCTTTCTGTAGGGTCACTCGGAAATCGAATGATGTCTCTGATAGAACAGCGCCTTGGAAGCGCTATCAGTACATTGGACTTCCGGGTCAATGCATCAGTCACAGCCGCTCTCGACCAAAGACTTGGCCCTGCTGGTAGTGCCTTAACCGCTCAAAGTACCTTTACAGCAGCTCCTCCTCCAGTCTTATCCTCTGCAAACCCACCAAAAACTCAGTCACTAGGCGTGACAAATCGGACAGAGGAAGGCAAGGTATCCTATGCGGCGGCGGAGGAGCTAGGAAAAACCCAGCAAATAGGGGACGATACATCGTTAGAGAAGAAGCAGACCATTCAAAAGGAGTGCCAGAAAAACATTGAACCACCAGAAGATGAGCTGCCTGCGCAACAGCAGGGTCCGGCTAGACAATCATTAGACACTGGACCCATAGCACAAGAGCAGTCAGATCAGAAGCAGACCACAACTAGGTCAGAGGCTTCCAAGACTACCTCAGCCGGATTAGACAATTGGACAATGACAGTGAAGATCGATGAACGGACAGGCAAAGAGACCTCTGCAATCCAGTCCGGCACCTCTAAAAGCGAAGTACACCCGTTTTTCACCAACGATCTACCAAGAAACAAGGCGGAACAAAGTGCAGTCTTCACTGCTAAACCCAACATAAAGTCGGTTGGGCTATTCAGCAGTGCAAACAAGACTCCGGCAGAGCGCAAGGCAAACGAACAACACAGAACAATAGGCGACAATTCAGGCGAGTTAGATTCGTCAGATGAGGAGGAGGAGGAGGAGGAAGAAGAAGAAAAGGAGGAGGAAAGCAGAAACGAAAAGCCAAAGAGAAAGAGAGCAAAGATAAAGCTCGACCCACCGGGCTTTACTGAGGGTCCTCCAATCAAATTCCGAAGAGTTTCTCCTAAATTGACTGCGGCTACCAAAAAGCGTGGATACCCTCGAGTAGTAGATCTCAGTGATTTCACAGAGGCATCAAACAAACAGAATCTCACATTGGCAGACGTCGTTGCAACAGTACTGTTTAATTATGACCCTTTGAGCTTGCAGAGATTCTTAGACAAGGACGAATACCAAACATTCCACTTCATTCGGAAGGAAAACGACCGCACAGCCAGACAGTTTGCTATCGAGAGGCGCCGCGAAAACTATGGAGTCGTAGTAAAGGTACGTGGTGTCTAGCTGGTTGTCGGAAGAATAATACTAATGGAATCTGGAAGTGTGGGTACCATCTTTCTCAGGTCGATCGTGCAAAACATCGCTCCAATGTTAGCCAAATATGGGAGAGCAAATATGAATACATCTGGAAGAGTCTTGGCAATTGGACACCATCCATATATACCCAGGAATCTGTGGTATCGAATAGCTCGAAGAGAACAATAGAGCAGTGGGCAACAGCATTCGGAACAGAAGTCTTCCTTGGAAAGCTATGGGTGGAGGGTCCAGATGCAAAGATTAAATCTGATAAAGTGGTACCACCTCGAAAAGCCGGAGGGGAAAATTTGACCGAAGGATGGGAATCAGCGCGGAGGAGACAGCTATGAGGGGTAAGAGGCTAGCAATATAGAGAAATTTCGTTGCCCTCGCAAGCTCCTAATGGCATTCTTTGAAATTTGAGACAGATCAAGACTACAAGCCTGTCAAATCAGCAAGCTCCAAATCCCCGGCTCTGTTGTGTCATTGATTAGGTAATTACGAGTATTTTAAATAGCGACGCGGCTACGCGGCTGTTGTCAAGTCGACGGCGGGTGATTCTCAAAAACAGTAAGGCGCTGTGGTCTATCAACAGCTGGGCGCAAAGCAAGACAACGGTAACAGCTACACTTTGCGCAAGTGCAACTTCAGCGATCGTCTTCTTGTACTCCACAGCGTTTTTGGGTTTCGCGTCATTATCACCCTGACCTTTTCAGACGCGTAGCCCACGAAAGCCATCATGGCGGCATCGGCAGATGGGGCTTCCTCGATTAGTGTAGCTATCAGAGTTCGCCCGTTTACTGTATGTCCAGCTCAGGTCCTGTTGATCTCGTTCTAAATTGCCGGCACAGGTCCGAGAAGCGGCGCAATTGACGCATGTGCCGGACGGCCCTCTCTTCCTCGGTGATGGCTCGCTTGCGGGAGCTCCAGCGCCCTCATTAAAATCGAAGGGCATTCGGCCAGTGTTGAAGGTGGTGGACGACAAATGCCTGTGAGAATGACTCGCTGAATATTTTGGACAAAGTAAGCTGATTCTCGCAGTATCTTCGACCCACCTGAGGACCATGCAATTCAGCGCGGCTCCAAATTTACCGGACCAAATGGCAGAAGATCGAAAGATCAGACTTTCGGCTTTGACCGAGTATTTGATGAAAACACTACGCAGGGAGATGTCTACGAAGCTACCACAAGGAACCTGCTGGACAGTGTGTTGGATGGCTACAACGCTACGGTATTCGCGTACGGAGCTACAGGGTGCGGCAAAACACATACGATCACTGGGACAGTGCAAGCACCTGGCGTCATCTTCCTGACGATGCAAGAGCTCTTCGAGAGAATTGGGGAACGAAAAGATGAGAAGCACACAGAAGTCTCGCTCTCATACCTGGAAATATACAACGAAACTATTCGAGACCTGTTGGTGCCAGGAGGAAGCAAGCAGGGTCTCATGCTCCGTGAGGACGCTAATTCAGCAGTGTCAGTAGCTGGTCTCTCAAGCCATCACCCGCAGAACGTACAAGAGGTTATGGACATGATCGTGAGAGGCAACGAGTACAGGACAATGTCGCCTACGGAAGCCAATGCCACTTCCTCTCGATCACACGCTGTTCTTCAGATTAACGTTGCACAGAAAGATAGGAATGCGGACATCAACGAGCCGCACACAATGGCAACCTTGAGCATCATTGATCTTGCAGGAAG
Source organism: Evernia prunastri (assembly GCA_003184365.1). NCBI lineage: Eukaryota > Fungi > Ascomycota > Lecanoromycetes > Lecanorales > Parmeliaceae > Evernia > Evernia prunastri. The sequence goes on from NKYR01000046.1 coordinate 263,516, forward strand.
CGAGCGCGCAAGCGCCACAAAGAACAGAGGCGAGCGGCTGCAGGAGGGTGCAAACATCAACAAGTCACTACTCGCGCTGGGAAGCTGTATCAATGCTCTCTGTGATCCGCGGAAGAAGAATCACGTGCCCTACCGCAACTCTAAATTGACTCGACTGCTCAAGTTCTCCCTTGGAGGCAATTGCAAGACCGTCATGATTGTTTGCGTTAGTCCCTCTAGTCAGCACTTTGACGAAACGCAAAACACACTTCGGTATGCCAATCGGGCCAAGAACATTCAGACTAAGGTTACGAGAAATGTCTACAACGTGAATCGCCATGTCAAAGATTTCTTAGTCAAGATTGATGAGCAGCTCGTCCTTATTAATGAGTTGAAGCAACAACAGAAGGATCACGAAGGAGCCGCATTTACTAAATTCCAGAGGCAAGCAGAAAAGCGAGAGATGGTGGCAAAAGAAGGCGTCGCTAGAATTCGCAGCGCCTATGAGAACTCCGAGAAAGAGCGTATCGACAAGGCCACCAATATGAGAAAGCTCCGACAAATCGAGAGAAGGATAGCAATGATTTCTTCATGGGTTGCTGCTTTCGACCAAGTCTGTGATAACTCAGAGGAGGAAAGTGCCCTTCAAAACATTTCAGCTATGCGTAAGACTGCGCATGGTGTTCTCCTCGAGCTTGAGAATAGCAGACATCACTATCATCAGAAGCTTGTGAAGAACAATTGGGAACGTGCGATTGATTCGGCTTTGCAGAACGGCATCAGACAGCTCAAAGAAGCTGACGCAAGAGCAGACGGGCAAGACGCAGCTTGCTTAACCAGAGAGGTTCAGATACTGAAAGCAAATGCAGACCGAGAAGCTCTGACTGCCGTGGCGGAAGATGAGAAAGGCGGTGATGCTGGAATAGTGCAAGTAATGCTCCAAACTCATTTCGAGACGATAGCCGCAATTCAGAGCCTGATGGCGATGAGTGAGGAGGAAGCCGTCGGAACTGCAAAGAGAATACTGGCCAAGATACTGAGTGGCTGTACGACTGCCACATCTCATGTTATCAAGCCTGACGGCAGTCTCATTCCTACCCAAGCATTTCCTCCTACTCGGACTGGAACGCCAAAGCGAACAAAGCAAGTTGCCTCGCCGCTCAAACCAGTCCTACCTCCGTCATTCGCCAGCAATGATAACTCCTACGGCTCTCCCATCAAAATGTCACCGAAACGGCGGAAGGCAGCAAAAAAGGGCGTTTCGTTCACTCCCAAAAAGAAGTCACCCGGGAAGGGATTGAAGAGAGGCGTTCGATGGCGAGATGATACTGCTGAAGGCGCCCTTGCAGAGTTCGAGAAGACACCACAGCGAACGAACCTGACACCTGACACATCGTCCAATGAACCTACAGTCTCTCTGCCACCCACATTGTCGACCACTATTCTACCAGACGATACATTCATTGGGGAAGACTCACCTAATTCGTCTCCAATACCTGCGCCACCCGTACCTTCTCTCGAGGTAAAGCCTAAACACAATCGATTCAAGACTGGTTTCCTTGCAAAAAAGACCGACGGTTCTCCACTACCACCGACCCTTACCAACTTCTCCTCTGATTCGGACCAATCTCCTCTGCGAGAGCTCGAGCCAGGGAAAGGCGCAAATCGCTCATCGCTGCAGTTTGCTCAGAATGTGGCTAACGATACAATACCAAATGATAGCGCAAACAACTCGGGCTCTGACGTTGAAGATCGATGGAAAGCAAATAAAAGCGACGCGATACAGATCAAGACCGCAATGAAGCGGGTTTCATCGGTAGCGCCAGGAAATTCCAATCCCAGCAACCGCCAAAGAAGGCGAAGTCCACCTGGCGCATCGTCAGGAAGCCCACCAAATGACAGCAACATGTTTACAGCATCGCATGCGCGGCGAATGGTGAGAAGCGAGAAAGAGAATGACTTCAAAGCCAGCATACTCAGCCCGCGTTCTGCACCTGTGGTTAAGCATGCGGGTCAACGAAGGACTACCATGGGTACCATGAGTGTAAATGAGAGCAGATCGAAAGAGGCGGGTATGCCAGCAAGGGAAGCAGTGCGCTTAAGCACTGCTGTTACAGGAAGTGGAGGCAGTGGAGGAAATACCCGGGGCAGTCTACTAGTAGGGGGAAAAGGCGCATGGAGATGAGGCTCACCCCTTCACAATGTTTTCTTTCCTCTCTCTACATCTTCCTGCGCTTCAGGCCATCCATTTCGCATCGAGCAAGGCGTTCTTCCAGATTTCGAAGGTTTGCTGGCACTTCAGCCAATTGTGCCATTCACAACGGCGCGAAAATGTACTTTACTTCGATCGATCATGATTCACGAAACATGGATATATTCTACTCAAGAAGCTCCATGTCCCGCTCAGAGGCGCTAAATCATCTTCTCCAAAGGGTTGTGTCTCCAATAATGATTCCTGATCAAAAAAATATCTCGCCACCGAGATTACTCATCCATGAAAATTGACGTCAATCAAGCCTCCAAATCTATACATAAACACCTCCAGCATTCCCTTATCAACTCAACCCTTATCCAATAACAGAAACACATCTCAAACTGAAGCCCTTTACAACCTTCCTTTTGTCCATTGCCGCCCTCCTAATGGCTTCTACAATGCCCAACTTCCTCACTCGCCTCTTCCGCCCCTTCACCACCTCCTCCCGCATGTCTTTAAACCCTGAAGGCCGCTCCACCGCCGACTTTCCAGCCAACGCGCAAAAATGCACCGTAGCCGCTGGCTGCTTCTGGGGCGTCGAACATTTATTCCGCAAAACGTTTGAAGGCAAGGGACTGCTAGATGCCAAGGTCGGGTATATTGGCGGCGATACAAGCAGTCCGAGTTATCGAGCTGTTTGCTCGGGAAGGACTGGACGTACGTTTCACACCGTGTTCATTGTGGATGCATGTGATGGCATATCGATAGAAGTACTGACAGCTGTGCTACAGATGCGGAATCCCTTCAGATGATCTTCGATCCCGCCACCCTTTCCTACGCCACCCTCCTCGAATTCTTCTACAAGATGCACGACCCTACCACCCCGAACCGCCAGGGTATGGACACGGGCACCCAGTACCGCAGCGCCATCTTCTACCACTCGCCCGAGCAGAAGACGGAGGCGGAAAGCGTGACAAAGAAAGTGCAGGAGCAGTGGTGGAAACAGGGCACGATCTCTACAGAAATCTTGGAGGCCGGACAGTGGTGGGACGCCGAGGATTATCATCAGTTGTATTTGCACAATAATCCAGGAGGGTATGAGTGTCCGGCGCATTTTGTGAGGAAGTTTCCCGATTTGAAATAGGGACTAAGGGAAATGTTGGAGGATCTCCTATGTAGCAGTGCATTTTCAAAGGAAGGTATCATGCTTCATTCCTCTAATGTTTCTAAATACTCTAGCTGCATGAAATGAAAAGTCTTTTATATAATAAAGCACCCAATACGTACCTTTTGAATCATTGCCAAAGACTGGTGCCAAGACACCATCGGCAAGTCGGGGACTAACGCCCCTTGCTTTGAAGTCGCGGCAATCCAACAACTTACGGCAAACTCCGTGAGTGATTCTGTCGCGCAGCGGAAGAAAGAATAGAGTAGAGCCGATGATGAAGAGAAAAGCAGACGATGACCCTTCATTTGGCAACAATGTCAAAATCATCAAGACTGAGAAAGATGCCACTGCTGCTGACTATTCCCACGATGTCAAGAAAAAGATCAATGCATCCAACCGGACAGGTCAGGCGTGTGACCGCTGCAGGGTATGGGTACACACATAACGTTTGCTAGACGAACCTTATGGCTGACCGATTTGCTGCAGGTTCGTAAAATGCGCTGCGATGATAACGTGAACGGCTGCGCTCCATGCTTGCAAAATCAGTCGGAATGTAAGACCACCGATCGCATTACTGGGAAAGCCACTGTTCGCGGATACGTCCAGAGCCTCGAACGTCGTCTTGAAGAGCTCGAAAGTCACAACCGCATATTACAGGGCCGGCTTGAATTGCTTGGGGAGGATGTCTCGGCCATCGAACCGCATATCAAATATGAAGACCTTGCAACAGCCCCGTTGATGCAATGGCATGAGGAGCAGAGGGTAGGAAACCGCTCGGCATGGGATAAAAGTGGCGAAGGGACAAGGCGATCAGATCATGGTAGAAGCTCCTTTCGAGGAAACATAATAGGCGGGCCAACATCTGCGGAAGAATCACCAAGCCGGCTTCCAAGGTTTCGAGATGGGTTGGCTGGCAATAACTACCTCGGTGTATCAACAGGAAGCTCCCTACTGAGCTCGATACGAGGGACTTCGATGAATGTCCTGGGAATGGAGATCGATCTTGCCGATTACATGTCGCCAGACCTTGACGAGCCAGACCCGACGCCCTCTGGAACTAGGCCACCTGTCTACAACAAGTCATACCAGGCTTGTGTCCAGACGGCGTTTGGTACGAGTCCCAAGCTCAGCAAAGTCGAGCTTCCTCCAAGAAGCGAAGGAATCAAGCACGCCCACGTTTATTTTAGAGTGACCAATGCCTACGCACCCGTCATACATAAACCAAGCTTCATGGATACAGTGGGTCTCTTCATGTCGATCACAAGACCTTCTCGTTGCTGACGTTCAAAAGCTCACACGAATCTACGACGACCCGAATTTCCAGCCCTCCATTGCCGAGACTGTTATGGTACATACAATGTTTGCAATCATGTACTGTCAATATGCTACACGTGCTCCGGAAAGTGCAGACCATCACGCAGAATTGAACCGGTCTTCGAATTTCCACTACCACTACGCCTTAGGCTTCTTTGCTCAACTGGTGGCTAGCCATACTCTAGCCGATGTGCAGGCTTTGACTATGCTCTGTCTCCATATAAGGAACTTCCCAAAGCCTGGGGCTTGTTGGATGATTACGAGCATCGTCTTAAACCTGGCCATTGAGTTGGGGCTGCATCGTTCCGCGAAACGATGGGCACCATCTAACGAGAGGGGGACATTAGAAATCGAGCTCAGAAAGCGGGTATTTTGGTCCATTCTACTTATCCACGTCGTAGTAGCAGGTAATCTAGGACGTCCCATGGCTTTGAGGTCTGATGACTGGGATGTCGAGTTATATGATGCCATCGACGACGATCTTCTTAGTGAGACTGGTATAGATACTTCGAGTGCAGGAAATTGCAATTTCCTTGTTGGCCGTCAGGCCTCACGGATGATCCCTATATACATGGATCTCTACAACAGCATCTATTCCGTAAAGCGGTCGCCGCAAACCTACGTCAACACGGTGCGACGATTGGAAGGACGTATACGTGACTGGATGGAGCAGTGGCCTCAAGAACTGAGAGAGGAGTCAGCTTCTGATAACGAACTGGGCCGAGTCCATTCTCAATATCTGGCAATATGGGGCTTGCACGTCCGCCTGCTTCTCCGTCATCCGTCACTGTCGCTTTCCACATCATCGGAATTCAATAGCGAGAATCTTACCATCTGCATGGAGATCTCGCAGAAGATGCTCACCCATGTGAAGCAGCTCCAGAGGTACATGAGCTTGGACGGCACCTGGCAAACTACAGCACTTTACGTTCTCGCTGTCGCAACGAGTTTATTCGGCCATTGGGAACGGAGAGATCAGATGACTCAAGTCACGTTAGCTAAGTTAAGGGAGGATATGGAATCATGGTTCAGTATCATTGGTGACATGAGCATTTTACTTGGTCTGCATAGATCGTTCCGCTAGTCATAGTACAAAGCTTACGAACGAATAGGATCCGGCAGACGACTACAGGATGCAGTCCGTGTAGCCGTCGATAATACACTGAACCGCCTCGCTCAGTACCTCTCGAATGTAGCTCCTTCTCTCCCAGTCTCCACCAGTGACCAATATGATTCGCTCAGCAGGACTGAGACTCCGTCGCACACATCCGCTGCTCCCAACCAGCCCACTGTCTACGAGACTTACTCCACTCCGAACAACCTTGTGAATAGCCACAATCTTGCCGACACCCCAAGGAACATGTATCTTGCTGCCCCCAACACTAACGAACCGATCCGCACCCCTCAAAACTTTCCCAATCACGCCCAATATAACTACAACGCTGCGTACGAGAGTAGCCCTCCTACATACCCGTCCGCCCTTCCCGCTACTGCTGCTGCCGCAAACGCATATATGAGCGCCTATCCCAACCAAGCTGGGCAACATACCCGGAGTTTTCCCCACAACCCTACGTACGGCAACTTCCACAGTCCCGGCAGCTCCGATTCTTGGCGGAACTGGGCAGGAGACATGGCATCTAATCTCGAGCCGGCTTCCGAGCACATCAATTCTGCCTCCGCGCTGATGCAACTCGGCGGACGAGACGAAGAAAATGCAGCGCAAACCATTCACTCCGGTGTTGATATGCAGTATGGAGATGGTTTGAACAGGGCTACGGCCCAAGTGTGGCCGTTCAATACCTTCAATAATGGACTGGCGGGATAAATCTCAAAGCTGCGGGCGCACATAAAAGCATTCACATATCAATGTCTCTCGAGAAGGGTATACACCCGTGAAAGTTTTTGAAAATGGAGTATGATGGATAGAGATGGCGCTTGCGATGGGGATTCGCTACGGAAAGATTTTTTTCACATGCTGTTCATCTACCGCGTTGCTACCTAGGCTGAGCGTTAGAAAATGAAGGATACCCTGACACGGCGGTATCTGCGTTTGGAAGACTTGATTGTGCGCTGTGACCATTCCTCATTCATCAAGATTGATCGGAGACGAATGAAGTATCGCGGATCTTAACAGTCGCCAGCAGTAATCAATGCAGTGCTAATCGAATCAAACGGATCAGCATTTTCACTTACTTGGAATAACTACGAGTGGTGCTGCGTACAGCGTACAGCGTGAGGCGTGTGTATTGTGAGACAAATCGTTGAGGGTGTCGCTGCTCGGGTGATGTTAGTCTAACATACACGGTCAGGTAAGTCTTGCCTCCGTATGATTTCCGCACAGGTACGAGGGAGTCATACGAGTACCGTTGTTCTAGACCGGGACAACCCGAGGGAATTATTGATAGGGGACTTTCGGGGTTTGGGGGGCCTGTACGGGGTTAGAATACAGTATCATTCTCGGACCCATTATCTCTCCTCGGAGTCTCACGGTGGTGTGGTGTTGGAAAGGCTCGTAAGGTAAGGTATGGCGGTGGCTCTCGGGTGATGGGGAAGGCTGCATTGCATAGGTAGCCAAGAATATGAATCTACCTTACTTGCTTTGACCAGTAAGGTTTTTTAGTATGCATCCGTACTATATGTATCTTTTATTACCTTACGCTAGAGTGATTTATTACATCATGTTACATGGGTGATGGCCCGAGTTACCTTCAATCTCAGCTTGGCCGAGCTTCCATGTCCGAGCTTGCTTCGTGCTTTAAGATTCAAGATTTAAGCTTCAAGATGTCCCCCCCTAATCGTACGGCTAAGTATCATGCCGGCATCACCAGCATCATCGGACATGATCGGCCTCGTACCACATCGAATCCGTGCAAGGTTGGCATTAGGTATGCATACTCGTAGTACTTCTACTCAAGAAGTAGGCCTCAGGCCCTCTCAGCCTAGGAGGATTGGGAATCCTCCATAATTGACTTTCTTTATCCCTTGCGTTCTTCCTCTTCCTCTTCCTCTTCCTTAGATCTATCACATTATGGCTGCCTCACGCATCGCCCACCTTTCTGGCCTCATCGCCGTCAATGTCGCAAAGCTGGAGGACTACTTGAAGGAGAAAAATTTGCCCGTTCCCTCTTTCGATGTTGATGGGCCCGTCAACATGAATCATTCATCCGATGCTCCGGAGATAGAGGCAGCTCGCATAGCGGCGATCGAGGCCTCCATTGAGCTTTCCGATCTTCTGCAAGGACCCATTCTGTCTTTGCGGCCCATAGTAAATAACCAAATCAAGTTTCGGAGATGGTCTAAGCTGAACCTCTGTCAGATGAACGGCTCTAGCCTTCAAGCTATCTACAGATTCGACATCGCAAACAAAGTACCCATCCATGGAGACATATCCTACGAGGAATTGACCAAGCTTTGTCAAATTCGCGAGTCGGATCTATGTTGTACGCCGCATCTTGCGCTTCTCCATGGCTTTTCACCGTCTTTTCCGTGAGCCACGGAAAGGATTCGTGGCCCACACGGCTGCCTCCAGACTGCTAGCGGAGAACCCGCTCATGCAAGACGGTCTGGGGATGTGGTTTGAAGACTGTTGGCCTTCCATGGCGCAGGTGCGCGAATCCTCTCTCCACACATCCGATGCTGCCGAGAAACACTGTTGCTCACAACCTACCAAAAGACCATGAATGCCATCCAACGTTTCCCTGGCCAAGAGCCAAATCAATCAGTAAGTGTACATCATCGAGAGATTTTCTATCCTTGATAAAGGCAGTTTATGATGTCAGAAAGGGGTTTTCTCTAGCTAATGGCACCAATGATTCGATGTTCGACTACCTCGGCCAGCATCCGGCTCGGGCCAAAAGATTCGCCAACGCCATGAAAGCTCTAACGGCTGGCCAACCTCAAGATCCTTTGAATGACGTCAAGAGTTACTCCTGGGCCTCAATCGGCAGCGGTACAGTGGTAGACGTTGGAGGGTCCGAAGGACACGTCAGTATAGCGTTGGCGGAGTCCTTTCCCTCCCTCAAATTCATCGTACAAGACCGTCCAGAGGTGATATCTGGAGCCGAGTCTACGGTGCCGCCAGCTCTCCAAGATCGCGTCACGTTCATGGCTCACAGCTTCCTGGAGGAGCAGCCGGTGGAAGCCGACTGCTACCTGCTCCGTCGGATTTTCCACAACTGGCCCGACAGCTATTGCGTCCAGATCTTGCGCAATCTGATTCCCGCGCTGCAGCCGGGGGCTCGGATCGTCGTCAACGATAAGGTCATGCCGGAGCCCAACACTTTGCCCCTTTTGGCGGAGAGGAAAGTTCGGTATGTTTTTCCATCCATGTTTCACCTTTCGCAACGCGCGTCCTCATCTCTTATAGTGAAATGGACATGCTCATGCTCGCGATGTACAACTCGCGAGAACGAGAAAAGGACGACTGGATCGCGTTGTTCCGAGAAGCGGATCGCCGGTTTGTTTTTGTCGACGCCGTTCCTATCCAGGGTTTTACTTCCGGGATCATCGAAGCTGTTTGGCCCCCTTGAGCTCGTACTTGGCGATCCGGGAACGGACCTACCGCTCGTCTCATTCAGCTCAGTGCGATCCGGTGACATGTCAGATTGTCGGAAAATGAATGCGTTTCAGTGGTCTTCTGTGCATGTATTGTTCTTGTCTATTGGAAGTTCTATGGAGTCGTGGGTTGGGTACTAGTATGTTGTACACCATGTGAAGCTCATGCCGAGACCTTAGTCGTCGCCACATCATCGCGGAAACAAGTGATCAGAACAATGGGTAAAAAAACATGATTGGCCCATCCCATAACAAGGTAAACCATCGAATAGAGACCGTCATAGGCGTATCCTCTCGTACCTCAGTACTAGGAAAACCCCCGCATCTATAGCGACATGACCTGGAGTGATCATAGCCAGCCGAATGACTGAATACAGGGTGGGGGGGAAATGTTCAACTGCTCTGAAAGAGGTGGAGTTGAACGAAGAGGCCAGCGCTGGTGGGAAGCCCACATATGTAGAGCCCCCCATCAAGACCGAATCTCCTGGTCATCGCGTCTCTGACACGAGTCACGTCCCCCTATGCGATATTGCCATGCTATGCGATGTTGCCAGCGCCTTGCAGGCCTACTATGCGGATCAGTCATGCAGCGCGAAAACACCATACTACACGAGATCGCCATGTTATGCGATCGACTAAACCCCAGTGGGCCCGCTGTGGCGAATCAATGATTACCCACCGTGAGAAATAGCCATGCAATATTATGAAAGGTATCTTACGGCATGGAGTATTGGCATCCTATTGGCTGATTCCAACACAAAAGATGTGATTTCTACCAAGTCCCTCACAGCCGATATCTGATAAGGCATAGCGCACGCTTTTGAACTTAGACTCGAAATCGCCAATCGTCAATGTAAGTAGGTAGATAACGCAGAGACGGCGTGTACAAAATATGCGGCCAAAAGAAGCCTGCGTCTACAACAGACATCTCCCTTCTCTTCTCCGTTCTAAGCACTAGAAATGTTGCGAAAGAGGTTGCTCCGAGGAAGGAGATTCTCTGTGTACTCAGTCTAGCAACGAACGGATGCGATCATGTCTTCAATATCCTGGAGATTACAGCGGCAACCGCAGCGACCTTTGTGAACGATGAAACGTTAGCAATGGGCTTTTTAGTAACAGGAAGGAAGAGGAGGGGGAGGAGAAAAAGAGTCAATGCGGATTCGCAGATGAACTGCTGAAAAGAGACAGCATCATAGCGTACCTGCGGCGCCCTGATCACGGAGAAATGATTTCCCTCCACAGTGTGGCATTGGACGTTGCTCTCTCCAGTCATGCGATCCCAGCCCGCCGCTCCGTAACTGTCACGGCGGCCAGTCAACCAATCCTTCGCCTTTGTAGCCACCCCTTCCGTCTGCCTGTCCCAGCTCTCTTCCGAATCCTCCCTCTGCTCCTCGGTCGCCTCGTCGAAAACCCCACCTTTGGCCCATATGACATCGACCCGCTCCGGCCTCCCCGTCGCAGCACTCATGGGGACCGGGCGCCAGTTTTCCAGCGCCGTCACGCTCTGCAGGAAGTGTGTCCGGGTGGCCTCCGGCACTCCTCTGCCCGTCGTCGTCTGCAAGCCGTCGAACAGGCCGGCGTTCTCCAATATGCTCAGCGTCGGCGCCGGCAGAGGCGGGAGCGTGCCGGGACAGGGACTGTCGATCATGAGAAGGTTTTGCACGGCTTCGCCGGCGGAAAGGAGCTGTCGGGCGGCCTCGTAGGCGTAGATACCACCCATCGACCAGCCTCCGAGCATATACGGCCCGTGGGGTTGGACGGAGCGGATCGCACGGACGAATGCCGAAACCGCTGCTTCGAATGAGATGGTAAACTCTTGTGGTCGGGTGTAGAAGGCAGAGTCGAGACCGAAGACGGAGAGTGTGGGAGATATCTCAGGTAGTTGCGTGTAGGACTGGGCAGAGCCGGCGCCGTCTGGGAGGAGGAAGAGTGCCGGGGTGGACGAACGGCTACCCTGCAGATGAACGATGGGGCAAGTGACGGACTGGATGTCCTCACTTGTGGATGCTCGCGTTCCGTCAGATTCCGGGTCACGCGGGTGAGAGTCCGCCTCCTGAACACTGCGATCGTTGTTAGGGGACGCCTTAGAGCTTTCTTTACGCTGCCGAACAGGCCCCTCGAGATACCGCCGAACGTCTTGCATCCTTGGATGATTGTTGAAAAATGAAGACGGGAGTGTCTTTCCCGTTTCTTGCTTGACGCGGCCGAGGACTGAGATGGTAAGAAGAGAATCTAGACCCATATCAGCGAGTGCACTCGTGTCGCTAATCTCATCTCGGTGGATGCCGATTTCCTCTGCGATGATTAGTGCAACTTTTTCGCTTTGGTCGCCGTGTTGTTCGCTTGACGTTGGAATTGAAGTTGTTGAGAGCTCCGTTGATGACGACTCAGTGGTGGACTTTCCATCTCCAGATTCGGATACAAGGTCTTCGCCTTGCGCATCACTCTGAGCTTGAGAAGCGTGGAATTGGGAGGCGGCTGGGGAGAGTAAGTTGTAGAGCACAGACTTCTTCATCTTTCGAAATTCAAGGCCGTAACAGGCTGCCACAACAGCGTCTTGGTCAAGCAAGTAGACATCACCGACCATGACATCTTTCCCATCCGAGGGAATCATTCGGACGTGGCAGGTGTATGGCTTCTGCGAGGACAAGCGACCGGAAAGCCGGAGGGCATGCCAGCCGTGGGCCAAAAAAACATTGCCCTGTGAAGCACTTGGACTTCCATTGAGGACAAAGCCTCCGAGCTGGGCTAAACAGTCGATCCAGTATGGGTTATGGACACACTCATGTTCAAGTTTCGTCTCTCGAAGTTGCACAACAGCCCTAGCCTCGTGAAGGTCGTCATCCATGAAGACTTCCTCTAGCGACTGATATTGCTCGTCGTAATCCACAATTGAACCGAAGAGTCTGTACACCATGCCCCTCAAGATCTTGTGCGATTGATTGGTACTTCCAGACTGAAGAAGACGAGTCCGTGCATCTTCGATAAAGTGCCTGTTCCGTGCCCATTCGTCTCGCCACGCTTTCGCGTCGCCAAAGCACACTGCGCAGCGCGCGTGTTCCGTGGTTTCGGATCCATCTGTTGAATTGATGTTAATTTCAACGACGCCAGTATCATCGTCCCGAACACAAATCATTTGTGCCTTCTGGTTAGTGGAAGTGGAATCGAGTACAAGTGGCTTGAAAATTTCGACGTCTCTCACCTCCATTGCCGGAACGTTCTTCATTTCGGGGTCGTTGCCTTGGGAGTGCATATGATAGGCAGCAGCAAAAGACATCTCAGTGAATACGGATGCAGGACAGAGAGCGAAGCCATGTACATTATGACCAGATATTAGACCCTTCAAGCCTGCGTCGGTGAGATCGGATTCAAAGACTGCCCTCGAGTGATCATCTTCGGTCTTCGTGCTCATCAGCCGATGCACGCATGTCGTGAGAATACGTGGCGCTAGATGCCCGTCTTCTTTTGTGATAGACCAATCTCCTTCGTATTGGATCCAATGATTCTCAAGATCAAACGAATAAGGCGGCAAATCTAGCACGCGGACGCAATCTCGGTACTCTTTATGGAAGTCTGGCCAGGAGACATCCAGCCCTCCCTCGTATGCTTTGCCGATGCTTTTAGAAATAGCTGCCCAGTCACCCTCGCGCTGATCGAGGCTGGAAAGCAGATTGGCAGTTTGGGTGCCTAAAATCGTTTTGACCATTCTTAGACTCGCTGGACCGGGGCCGCACTCTATCCACTTCGAATTTTCATCACATCCATCCTGCTCCTTACAGGCAGACACGGTGTCGAACATGAGGACAGGGTCGCGTGTCTGCTTTCTCAGGTAACTAGGCCACAGTGTCTTGTCATGCTCAACCATGCATCCCTTTGCCGTGGAAGCAAAACGTATCTTGGGTGGCGAATAATTTACGCCTTGTGCAATCGCCTCAAATTCGTCCAGAATAGGATCCATTTGTGACGAATGGAAAGCAAACGGAACTTTGAGTAAAATCGTTTTGATGTCCCTAGCGCGGAGAAACTTTTCAAGCCCACTGATCTGGTCATCTGGAGCCGACACAACGATGTCTTGAGGACCATTGACACAAGAAATTTCACAGGAAGTCCCAGAATCCCGGATGAGCTGTCGCATTTGTTGCAAGCTCTCTTGGGTAGCAAGCATACTATGAGAGTTTAAGGTGCAAGACCTTTGCATGAGCTCTGCCCGCTTGCCAACCAGATACAGTGTACTAGCGAGCGAAATGACACCAGAGATATGCAAAGCCGCGTATTCACCAAGACTATGGCCAAGTACGAGGGTTGGGTAGACTCCCCATGACTGCCAAAGCGATGCCATGGATATCTCTAACGACACAAGGCCTAGTTGAGTCTGCATGGGAGAGAAGACGGTGTCATCCGACGATGGGGTACCCTCGATCAAGTGAATGAAGGATGTAAATCCTAGTTCGAGAGCCAATCTCTCGCATTCCAAAGCTTTCTCCCGAAAGACTTTGCAGTACTTGAACAACTGAGCCCCCATACCTGGATATTGTGAGCCTTGGCCGGAGAAGACGAACATGGCATGGTCGGAGCCAATCGTCCGCGGAGCCGCATTTCCATTTGTGTCTTCCATGGCTTTGACCAAGCAATCTTTTGTCTCGTGAACATCTTTGACGAGGAATGCATGACGGTAAACATGATGCATTCTACGTGCACTAGTCGTGTAAGCAAGATCCCCTATATCAGTGTTGGGATGCGCTTCCAGGTAAATGTGCAAACGTTGCAAATTTGCTACCAGCGACTTTTGCGTCCTTGCGGAGACGAGGACCGTAAAGGGGGTCCGTGGGTCTGCAGCTTCCAAGGTTCGCAATGGCGGGTCCTGAAGCAGCAGGCTTGTGTTTCCGCCTGCCGCGCTGAAGTTGTTCACCATGACTTTGCATGCTCCGGCGGAGGCTCCTTGACCCTCAAATGGTGTTTGTGCTCGAGGGATGCGAAGTTTGTTCGGAGAAGAATCTTGCAAATTCACGTTTACATGATTCTTGATGCCAACGTGCGGAGGGATGACCTTGTGTCGCATCATCAGAATGGCCTTGATCACGGACGTGATACCAGCAGCACCTTCACTATGGCCAATATTGGCTTTGACGGCGCCTACATGCAGTGGACTTGCTGGGCTCCTTCCTTTCGCGAGCACGTTGGCGACTGATGCCGATTCCGTCGAATCACCAGCTTGCGTACCTGTACCGTGCATCTCAACGTACCCAATCTCTTCGGGTTGAACATCAGCGTCTCTTAGTACCTGGTGAAAAAGGTTCTCTTGTGTTGGAGCGTGCGGATGAGTAATCGATACCGCCTGTGCAGAGTGATTCGTCCCTGCACTACGCAAGATTGCTTGTATATTGTCCCCATCGGCAATCGCGTCGTCGAGCCGCTTCATTACAATGCTGCCAGCGCCATCCGCACGACAGTACCCATCTGCACCATCGTCGAAAGTCTTGCACGAGCCAGTAGGTGAGAGAAATCCACCTCGGCTCAAACCTGCAAACATGTCGGATCCTGTCAGTATATTTGCTCCGCCAGCAACAGCCGTGTCGCATTCCCGTGACAAGAGCGCTGATCGAGCCATCTATATCGCAACCGAGCTCGATGAGCAGGCTGTATCGAAGCTGTAGGAGGGCCCGTCCCACTTGAAATGATAATTTAGACGGCCGGGACCGAACGCCCGAATTCCGCCCGTCACGTAATATATATCTATGTTCTGTGAGGCATTGTGCTCTCTCCAATCATCGGTAGTCTGACCAAAGAAGGTCCCGATTCTATGCTTCTGGAACGAGGGGCTTCCATTCGGAAAGTAACCGGCCATTTCAAGGGCCTCGTAGGTGGTCAGGAGCATGAGTCTTTGTCCAGGATCCGTCTGGCGCGCTTCCCTTGGTGACATGTTGAAGAGCTTGGTGTCAAAGAAGCCTGGGCGCTCTATGAAACATCCGAATGGTGTTAGACTGGTGTTTTTGGTCTTTCCGGAAGCATTGTAATGACTGCCTAGGTCAAATCGATCTGTGGGAATCTGTGATTGTGGTCAACATCATGGTCATTGGAGGCAAGCACTGTGAGGAATTCTACCTCTCGATGCATGTCGCGTCCAGCCACTAGAAGTTCCCAAAATTCATCCAAATTCTCAGCACCCGGGAATCGTCCAGACATCCCAGTAATAGCGATATCCGTGGAGCTCCATCTCTGAGATTCGCCCAAATTGGAACGGTCCGAGTTCTCCGTCATCCGAACAGATTTCCCCTGCTTTTCCAGGGCCAGCTGAACAGCTTTCGCCGTGTTTCTTGAGCCGATAGACACAAGCTCGACGTGTTCGGTGTCAATATCTTTGATGATGGCTTGAATTGTCTTTGACCAATGTAGGGGCCTGGAAAGGATCTCAATGACAACTTCCTCTAGAAGCTCTTCCAGATTGAGTCCAAGCCATGGTTTCCCTGTGCTAGGAGAGTAGAGTAGAGATTGTTCCATTCGATAACGTCCTAGCGTTGAGGTAGCTCCAATCAGTCTCCGAATGTCAACATGGGCCAGATGGCTGGCGTGGAAGGCTGCTGAAATGGGTAGCTTGGCTTTTCGTGCAAGCGACAGTTTGCTTGAATAGGAAAGTAGGCGTGCGATGCTTGGAGGTGGCCCACTTATCGTACAAGAATCCTCGGAGACGGCGCTGATGTAAGCTATGTTACATTGGGGTATGGTGCAAGACGAGCGCCAGCTCTGGACTTCGTCCCTGACTTCTTCTTCCGAGACACGGAAAATTGCGGTGGCCCAGCTCTCACTCGACGGCTCAATGTCCATGGACCGGCGGCGAGCTTCGAGTCCGAGTCGGAGCGAAAAGCTTATGATTTCCGGGCCAGCATGCAGAAGATCCCTCACGGAGTGAGTGGTTGCCGCTGTTGCTGCAAGTATCAGACCCGTGCATGATCCGAGGAGTATCGACTTGGCGCTCCCAGAGTCCGAGGCATTCGGATTGGTCTCCAAGCGACTGGATCAGGTCAACCATCTGCATTTTACACAATTCTTGGATCCGACGGCTTACATGACCAAGTTGCCAAGCTGAGAAACACAGTGAAGCACTGTGGCCACAGCAGTATCGAGAAGACCACTTTCCGCATATTTGTCGGCCAAATCAGCAATGCTATAGCAAGAGTGGAAAGCATCACGTTCAATTCGTGACAAGTTCGAGATGTCGTGACGCAGTGCATCTGATGCGCTCTGAAGGAAGGTTTGAGCAGCAGGCGAATGCCGTGAGCGGCGAATCAAGTCTTTGATCAGTGGGCATGGATCCTGCGTCTGATCGCCGAAGACAAGGACGGATGTCTTGGTAGACATTGCTGTCTGGATGGGGTAGGATGAGCAGCAACAGGTCAGGAAGCAATGGTTGAATTGTCTCCCAAAGGCGAGGAGATGGGTACTTAAGGTAACGAGTGAGGTTGGAGGGGGCGTAATGAGGCTCCATGTTTGTGGCAATTGGAGCAGCTCGCCGAAACATACGAACCTACCTTAGCGGAAGGCTATAGGTCCAAGAAACGGTGTAAAGGCGGTTACTTTTTTGGAGATGATTTCAATACGATCTCAGGGTGCCAGGACTATATGACGATTATTTTAATAATACGTTTTTTAAAATCTACAGTATTAAAATATCAATGATAATAGATTAGTTAATAAAAATATACGTACTTATAAAAAGAATCGGAATAATTATTTTATCGTTTTATATTTGAAATTGTTGAAAGTGCACTCTTGCCTCCTAGCGCCGGCGTCCTACCTTAGTCCCAAAGCTAACGCGGGACTAACCCCAAAAGAGTCTAGATCGCTTCGCGGACTTTTGTGTTAGGACGCCTGCTCCAGAAACCCCGTATTTCAAAAAACCGAGCTTCGCGTCCACAAATTTTTAAATCAGTCACAGATCCACCAATTCTTGTCAGAACCACTTATAAATATATACCACGACGTGTAGAATTATGTGGTAAACTCATTGGTAACAAAATCTGACTCCCTACAGCAACATCTCGCGTTATGTACCCTGCTGACCTTCTATTGCCCTTGACACCAGACCCATCACGTTCCTATTTGAATGACCAAACCAACGGGTCACCCCTTTCCAGCAACGGGCCCCGGCTGTGCATTTCCCCTCTCCCAGCGTCCGAGAACCTTCAAACACGGCACCCAGACCGAATACGCAGCGCATCGTACGCGCTTTGGGAGTTCCACTCCAGAACCTCCGCGATGGGACGATGACATCTCGTCGATAAGTGGGGATACCGGTACATGTTTTGGTGACTCTGAGGATGGGTCGGACAGAGATCAAGCTTTGGAACCGCTGCAGTTGCCTGCTTCCTTCTGGCCAAGCCGGGGTTCGAAGCAGAACAAGGCGGCCATTGCAAAGGAGCTTCAGGAAGGCGTGATCCAGCAGCTTCCGCCGTCCGCCAATACCAGACTACCGGACTTTCGTCGTATGACGAGGCAAGATGTAGAGCTTCGGATCAAGGAACTGTGGGNCTAACCCGGGACTAAGCCCAAAAGATTCTAGATCGCTTCGCGGACTTTTGTGTTAGGACGCCTGCTCCAGAAACCCCGTATTTCAAAAAACCGAGCTTCGCGTCCACAAATTTTTAAATCAGTCACAGATCCACCAATTCTTGTCAGAACCACTTATAAATATATACCACGACGTGGAGAATTATGTGGTAAACTCATTGGTAACAAAATCTGACTCCCTACAGCAACATCTCGCGTTATGTACCCTGCTGACCTTCTATTGCCCTT